>JAQIVE010002148.1:0-21154 GCA_034698285.1 Sminthurinus bimaculatus | reverse complement strand
AGAACTTTTTGACTGGGTCCCGCTTCGCTCCTCATGGCATTACAGAAGTAATACTTTTACAGTCCCTTACCCTATTTTTTGTCATAAGACGATAAAATTGTACTCAAATAGGTTGAATAAAACAGCTCTTTGATTTATATAGCACATGACATTCATTCAAGTACCAAGTTTATTTCATAGTTCATAAATCATAACAATGTAATTCAATAGCGCAATACATGAATGATTCGGTTCACATGCATAAAGAAACATAATTTCTAGTTCAACCACAAAAGTCTATTGCGAAGTACATGAATCGGGTGAAGTCCAGCTTGAAATAATGCTTCTTCATCTTCGTCACTATCACTGCTCTCCTCATCCCAGTCATCTTCATTATCCCGCTCCTGATTGTTTTCATTTTCAAATAAGTTGTTGTAGCATTTACTTGATGGATCATTAAAATGAAAATAGGGGTTCTCGTGGGACAGTTGTGCTGAGCAGATCCAGCTAAATTTATGTTCAAAGAAAAAGAAAGTAATAGTTGGAAATTAGAAACGTTTCGAAATACGAAAAAAAATCAACAACATACATTTTAGCATGCTTTCAGGTTTCAGGGGTAGTTTTTTTGGCCGCTAAGTAGTATTTATTGTTTGTCATTAAATTTAGATTAACAAAAATTGAAGCCATTGGGGCAACAAGTAGTCTCGATAATTTTCATGACAACAAGCGAGATAACTTGTATCCCCAAAGGATTCAATTATAATTTTTGACATTAATCATTTTGACCTTACCAGAAATATGTGGAGCATTTAAAACAGGTAACCTTATTGCACCCTTCGAATTTCTATTTTAAAAAAATGATATAAATATTAAAACAACACCCAATACATCAACATATTTTCTATAGTCCCAGCAACGACATACATAAAAACACATGTATTGAAAATAATTCTGAATTCTGAGCGAGTGTGGTAAACGATGGAAAGTCCAGTGAAAGTAATTTGTCACTAAATTTCAGATAACTCACTTGTATAGGCACCTGAAACAAAATAATTGCAAGTTAGTATATGTACATAAATAAATCATAGTAAAAATCATAATGTTACCGTGATTACTAAATATACGGAATGAAATACTAGTATTCCTTCTTCCTACTACACAGGGTTTATGCATGCTCAATGTGCTATTTAAGTATTTCAATTAACATTCGTACCTTACAATGTGGACAGTTCTTAGCCTTAGTGGATACCCACTCCTCAGACAAAGTCTGTTCCACTAGAATCTCCAATTGTTTCTTTCCATATCTTTTCTCCAGTAGTTTCTTTTCTTCCTCAGTACCAGCACTATACTCATCATATAGTTTCTTTGCTTCCACTGCGAAAAATTAATAACACGATACAGTTTATGTTCAATGATTAAAAGTAATGCATAATATGAAGGGGTAAGTTGTAAGTAAGCTAAGAATTGTTTCAAAAGTGTTGTTAACATACCTGATTTAAATCTGCAGGGTTCCAGCCCATGAAAACCTTTTTTACAAAGTCTACAAAATGAGTAGTCACAGTACAAACATCTGGCTAATTTATCACTTTCTGGATCATAAACCACAGGATGGCCGCAGGAAACTCTTGGACAAGTAATTACATCTGTTTAATGCAAAAAATAGGTGATTGTGTCATTGATTTGATTAGTAGCTCAATACCAATACATATGTGTATATTAACGGTGAACTCTCTAAAGTTTACGCAATTTTGCACAAACAAGGAATTATTTACGCCTTCAACGGTATACTGTTATTGCTTACTATAGAGAAATATTAAATACATTAAGTTAGTAGAGTTTCACAGTAATTATGTGTTATAGCAACGTGATTTGTTGCCAATAGGGATTATAAATTCTATTTTTTTATTAATACAATTGAGGTACTGTACCTTCCATATTATCCAACGACTTTGACAGCAAAAGACGATCGTAACGTTCGTAGATTTCTCGTTCAGTAATACTCTGAACTTGGTAGGGAAACGGAACAACTTGACACTTGAACCCTGGACATTTAATATTGTCTAAGCTTCCTTCGGTTATATGAAGAGTAAAAAAGTCTTTTAAGCAACTTTTACAAAAAATATGAGTGCAATCTAATTTAAGGCATTCACTTCCTCGTTTCTCTAAGTAGCAAATCTCACAAAGTACACTCATTTTAAGAAATTGTCTTTGTTGCTCTTCCTTTTCAAAATTTATCAAAAATTCATGGATAGGCACATTAACTCGCTCAAACACAGCTCTGGAATCCATTGGAGTATGAGCATGAACACGTTTTTGGGGACTGCTGTTTGAAGAGCCAAGGACTAAGCCAGTCTCACCACTAGTAGTAGCAGTCTCCGTTGCTGGTGACGGTAAAACCACATCAGATGTTGTAACATTTGTAGCCGTAGAAGTAGTATTGGTATCACTGGTCACTGCTGTATTATCATGAGCTTTATTATCAGGTAAATTTTTGGATTTTTTGTGCTTCTTGTGATTCATATTATTAGTTCGATAGCAAAATGTCAAATCATGAACTGAATCTGGTCCAATGTTCAATACTGTTGTTAAATCATCTTGAAGGAAGGTGTACCAAGTAAAGAGAATCCCCATCCCTTCGTTTTCTTTCCATAGATTGTCCAGCTTTGCACAAAGTTTAGATAACTGGCAAAACCAACAAAGTGCCTAATTAATATCTTTTCTTTTTTCACATTCATCAAACATCAAACACATTCAAAATTCTGTTAAAGTCATGAAACATAAAGTTCAACCAAAATCATATCAAATATTGTGTATAGTGTATAGTGGTTGATACTTTAGAATACATTAACAATGAAGTATAATTAATTCTTACGGATTTTCTGCCGATCCATTGACACGATAATGTAAACATTGGCTCCTTGGCAGATGGGTAATCGGAAGGAAGAGTAAAGTGCAAAACGAGTGGAGGAAGATATTTGAATGAAATTGTGTCCACTTCAACAGTCACATTATTGTTATACTTTTGATTCGTTTCCTTCTCCCCAACTGCTGTTGCAACATCTTGTTGTCCGTTATTTCCATCCTCCTTTATCTCATCACCACCGGAACCACTGGATTGTTGCAACTTTAAATATTGGCATTTTAAAGGGGATTGTTCAAAAGGAATCTTAATTGATATGTGACCACATGTCACGCCATCCAAATAATTGACAAGTAAGTCTTCTTGATCCAAAATCTCAGTTAGAATTGCAATTTCATTCTCTGTTTGTTGGTGACATAAGAATACAAAATACAAAACATGAGTATCAAAAACGATTACATAATATACTTATTGTAAACATACATTCAAACTCAATTAAATACTGTGTACGCCACTGACCTTGAGCTTCTTTATCTTCGCTTGACATTGTTTCGATGATAAGAGATTTAAAGCTTTCTTCTTTCTTATTAGTTTTTTATATATATGTATTACTATTTACTATGGATTATGTAACAAGGTCTTTTATAGATTTGAGTACGGTAGGAATGGTTAAATACAATTTTACAATATACACCTTAACTTTTAATAATAACAATATTTACTTTAAATAAACCAGTATTCAATAATCACGTGATTATTTCATATTTTATATATCTGTTTAACTAAAATAATTGTTCAATAGTATACAGTATAAACACATGTGGAGTCGTTAGTCGTTACGGACTACGGATTTTCACCTATTAGATGTTATTAAGTATATAAATGTAATTTAAGTATAATGAAGCCTGTAGATTTAAAGCATTATGACTAGTGAACTAGCTAAAATTAACTAACACAGAAAACGTATGAAATGATTTTAGACTTCAACTTTACGATTCTTCAATCAGAATTGTGAGTCATACACAGAAAAAGAGAAACAGAATTTCCAACATTTGATATAGCTGCACTATCCGCTCACAGTCATGCATTTCTATGGGACGAGAATACTTGTCGAATATAGGCAATTTCGACTGAAAACGTATAGGTACTTACCAAAAACAACAATATTATCAGTTATTGCAAAATCTTTAGCCTTCTTTTAGTCCTGACAGACTAGTTTGTATACAGAATCTCTAAAGGTGCATATATAGTGAATTGAAGGATTTTTTTTACCTGGACTTCAGGCCTTGAATTTTTAAACTGAAACAACATGCCCAAGTCCACTCTGATAGGGTAACTAATTGAAGGCTCTGAAAAATGTGACCTATCGAGACCAAGGGACTGCCGAATAAAAATTGGGAGGAACCGGCTTTTCCTACATTTATGGAGAAAGAATAAACAATAGACCAACTAGAAGAATGGCCACCCATTTGATCTGTAGAGGTCCTTTTTGTGACTTGTGACCTACGGAGGTCGCGAAAACCGGGTTATTCTCTTATGGTCAGGCCATAAAACCGTACACGGCTCGGGAACCATGTGCATGCATGTATGATATTTCAGAACCAAATAGATGCTTTCAAAATACAGAGCAATAAATAAACACGGGTACATGAGTACCAAAATCGGGAGCGAGGCAGAAGCGCACACATTTCACATCAGTCCAGCCACGAGCATGTTCTCATACTCCCCGACTAAAGGCAAAAAAACAAAAGACCCGCAAAAGGCGGGACTTTTTCGCAAATTTTGTCAAGGGTACTCAAGACAGATTGCTTTTTCACCCTGAATTCTGCAATTTACGCGTGAAATTGGTCCTAAAACTGCTCTCGGTACGCCAAGCCCCCTTCAATTTGAGCAACTTGCTGGAAAAATTGCAAACTTTTGCGCATTTATTAAGGTTCCCCTCAAAATGTTTAAAATAACTTTTTGACAATTTCAGCGTGCATAAGAGCCAGTGTCACCGAAAAATCGCATGTCGATCGGTTGAGCCGTTTGGGATTAATCGCGGACAGTACAGACACACAGGCAACATGATAGATCGAGGGGAGCTCGCTCCCTAATAATCTATTTTCTATGAAAACTCTGGGAAATATCAGAAATATTACACTACAATATAATGTAACTTCTATCATTAAATGCATATGTTTGCTTTTACTTATGCATATGCATATTTATGTAGACATACTTACGTACACACATTTACGTTGGATTTTTCGGCATCCAATTTCTAACGACTTTAACTGTACAGATATATAAGCTGAGGGATTGTTTTTGTGGTGTTCCAAGTTCCAATCGTCTAAATGCCAGCTTTTGTAATTTGAAATTTGTAAATAACGGTTAAGTATGTATGTGTATTTATGTTATGAATGCCGTGGAGAGAAATTTTCCCCAGCAATAAGTATAGGAAGGTTCAGATCAGATCTCACTGAGATCTCATGTCTCTACGCTATTCATACAACAGACCAATAAAAAATTTCAAAATTAATCGTACGTAAACAAAAACATACAATATTGTGTATCATTATGATTTATGACATTATATAAGTATACTTTTATGTAAGCTATTTTGCGTCGCTCATCGTTTTATCTAAGATAGTTAGCTAGTTGAGTCGGTTTTTGAAACTTAATTCCTTATTTTTCAATATAATCTTAATAGAGGCTGGCTTATTTCATATTTACTTTTACTTTTACCCATTTATAAGAACTAGTTAGCAGTTAATACCCTGTATACATACCAAAAGGCAGTTTTAAGTGCCAACGCTTCTACTGATAAATATGCATAATATTTACTGATTGTGAGCTGGAGACAGAGAGGTACACATACATAATCATAATACAACTTATAACAGCAAAGTTGTCTCAAGTTTGTAGTACTTATGCCATTATATAATAATATATTGTGAATATGTATAGTATAGACTATAGACATTAGACATACATCGTATTCTATAACATTATTATAGCTTCTCTCTCATTTATGCTGAAATTCATTATCTTGTTTCTAAGTCTAAGAAGTACAGAGTATAGATATTGGACTGGAAAGAGGCAGAAGGCAGTCACATCTCAACCACCTTGAGTGTGCATATAGTGTGTATAAGTAACCATCTTAGAAGAGCTCTTAGAATCCATCGCAGTCTACAAAATCTTCTGCAGAAAATAGTCTTAGCTTTGCTTTCAGTCAAGTATCAAGTACTTACTAAATCAGTGTCCGGTAATTGTAAAAACAATATACTATTGAAGATTGAAGATCCTGAGAAACAATTACAAATAAGTGACCACTGCTAAAAAGCCGGTAAGACAAAATACAAATATATACAATATACATACTTAGTACGTAATTGCATCTTACACGCTTAAAGCATAAATACATGTAGGTAGTGCGTGGTAATCGCAGGGTGAACCTCCGTGACAACAATAATAATATTATACTTTATACTAATTACTATTAAGTATTACTTAATTAGAATATTATTAGGACAATAGTTCTTAGCATACAGATTTCCGTTTTTTGGCGGGACATAACACAAACAGAACAGTCCGAATTGACAAGGCATAACGAATAAAGAAGGCATAATATTGTCATTATCTTTTTTTAATTGCAGTATAAATTGTATAATTTTAGCAGGTAATACATAGTGTCATTTCTTAATGTGTGGTTAGGGGGAGAAATATTAATATAAGATACATATTGTAAGTTCTAAAACACATCTTGCTGAAGTCAAAACCGAGGCAACAGGTAAATTCCGATTTTCTACTTTTTCTTTTTGCTATGTATTTAGATAAGTTAAAAAGATAAAAAGAAGTGCATAAAAATTCATGTTTCTCGTTTCTCGTGCCTATCACGGCATAATATGTACTTGACTTTTTAGGAAAGCTAATCACCTTGAAGCATCTTGCATAATTTTACCGATATAAGAACGCATAGAAACAGGGCTGCATTTAATCAGATTCCAGATTTTCATTCTATAGGACTATTGACACTAGCTCTGTTTTTAGTTTTTAGTCCTTGATTTTGTCAGGATACTAAAAGCACGTAGTTAAATATAATATGACCGTATAATATGAGGTACATAATATGACCACTTGTTTGCATCTCGTTGTCTCAATGTTATAGTTAACCAAAATTAGATGTCTAAGATAAGAAATAAGAAATATTATACAAGTAATATGCATAACAACAAGCAAACGAAAACTTTGTTTGCAGGGAAAGGGGAGAAAGGTATTTGGAGTATAATTACCTGCAGTACATACTTTTTCCACAATTTTTTGTGGGGGAGAACAGTGAACATTGATTTGACAGTCATAAAAGTGGAGTTACATGCAATCCACAATAATATATTGTCATTTTTTGCGTTTCCCATTACCTATCCAAATTCATTCTTTTACACACATACCAACTAAATCCATACAAATATCAAATATCTCTCTTTCGTTTTGACCAATTTTGCATGACATTTTGCATAATCCAGTAATGTAGGTACTTGGACTGTATATAGTATAAAATGAACACTTTTGGTTCATTTAAGTTATTTTCAAACTCAACCCTATTTGGTTTCCATTTTCTTGCGAATTATATTCATACACGATACTGATATCTTGTGATTTTAGCATGTTTTTTGACACCGTATGTATCAAACACGCATACTATACACTAACAAGTATAATAATATGGAGTATCAAGGCTTATATTTTCATGAAACAGATGTTTTTTGAATTCGGATTGAATGGCATGATGCATATTATATTATAATAAAGTAATAAAGTTTTAAATATGCTGATGAATTATTTACTAACAATATCTACATAAAGATTAATAATACCCCACTTTTGTCATTTTGTGTTTCAGTTCAGCCTTAAAATGAATTGGCAATCGGTGTTTGCCACCTTTCTGGTGTTCTTTTTATACTCTGACTGTGAAGGAACAAAGCTCAATAAGGACTCGTTTAATCACATTAATCGACTAAGTGCGCATATTAAGCCGCCTCCTCATATCCATGGAAAATTTGCCTATGTGACCTGGAGCAAAGAGAAAGGATATGACATCAAGGTACTAATAACGAATAATATACCAAAATTAATACCTTTGTTAACACAAGTGAAGAAAATATGCAACGAATTGATTTTACTTGTAAGTACTAAATTTCTGGTTTGCTTTTTCATAGATCTTTGGAGTTCAATCAGAGTTAGAGTCTAGTAACGATTATGGACTGGATTGGGTTGCAAAGGGACGGTATCAAAACTTAGTGAATAAAACGGGGTATGTAATTCATGTTTCGATTAAATTCAAAATGTAAATAACTGATAGTAAATAAAATAGCAAGCTAAAATATGTATGCGTTCATTTCCTTAAATATTTTTTCAATGTATTGATGCGTTTACACAGGTGGGCAATTTTAGAAATTGAAACAAAGCCTGAGTATGAGGATGAGCAGCAAATGTATGCAGCTGGTATGGCTGAAGGGTATTTAACAAGAGATCTTATTTACTATTTCTGGAAAAATGTTCTAGAGAATTATTGTGAAGGAAAAGAGACTGTTTGCAAGTACATTGAGAAGTTTACGAAGCAAAATCAAGACTGGGTTGATAAAAGCATTTCTAAGCTTCAAGATTCTAGTCCATACTGGGGACAAGTGCGCAATGTTTACCAGCAACTTGAAGGGTTGATTTATGGTTATCAAAAAGCAGCCAATGGAACTTATTTTGATGTTCTGAAGCCATCTGATTTCTTTATGATGTAAGTAAATATAAGAAAAATGACAAAAATGACTTTGAAAACTGATTTTAAAAAACTGTGTATTCACTATTTACCTTTCGTGTGTATTTGCTTGGTCATTAATTGATGTCGTTTTTGTTTCCATACATTCTAGTAATATTCTCGGTGACTTGGGTGATCTTGAATCGGCGTTAAACCCTGAGTATGATGAGAGTATAATAATTTGTACAATTGTATTTACGTTACAAACTATATCTACTTTTCATATAAATGCATAATATTTTTAAAACGGCTAGTAATTAAATATGAATTTTTTGAAAAAATTGTGTAGCCCTTCAAAGAAAACGGTTGATGATGGACATTGTTCAGTTCTTGTCAAGCTAATTGGAGATCGTGATATTTATGCATCCCATGTTACATGGTGGAGGTATGTACAATGTACAGTAATTAATATTAGCAAACCATCTATTATCAATTATAAGTAATATTGTTTTGTTTTAAGCGAATTTATTACACTACAATTAAAACTAATTCTGAAAATACTGTAATAATACAATATTATATGCATCAATTGTTTAGATATACATCAATGTTGAGAGTCATGAAGCGTTATGAACTCCATGTGAAGTCATCATCAAATAAGGCCGTTGTTCCTGGAAATAGTATTTCCATGAGTTCTTATCCGGGTAATTAGATAAAATCAAAAAATTCCCCCTAACTCAACAGCACACTGCTCATCAATAATATATAAATCGAATTTTATCGTTTTAAATTTTTGAGCATGAATTATATTTTCAATATTTGGTGTGCAGGTATGATCTGGTCCATGGACGATTTTTACACCGTATCATCTGGTAAGCTCATCATATTATGAAATAGTTTTTTTTAGTTTCAGGCAGTTCATTTCGATTGTTTTTATAATCGATGGCAGCAATAACATGTCAATTATTTTTGTTGATTTTCTATTAAAGTTTACTAAATACTAAATATTATGCGATTTTTATACTACTTTAAAGGTTTGTTGGTCACTGAAACTAGCTTGTCTGTTTTCAATAACGATTTATGGAAGAAGGTTACTCCTCAAAATATGGTACGTTGTGCGCCCATAGAAACAAAACTACTTCTTAAAATATCCCAATCCAATCGCCAACTGTCATAGTAACGAAAGTTTATAAGTATACTGTAAGAAGTTACATTACTCTTTCGTCCGATTTTCGTTACTATGAAATCGCATTGGAGCGGGACTCTTCACACTCTGCATACTTAACAGCCCTCTTGTAAAAATATCTTACAAATGTTGTCGGGAAAAACAATTAACGTCATGCTTTTTTTCGTTTTCTAGCTGTTTACTGGTGTCAGGTAACTTTTTTTGTTTTATGTTTTTTTTATTATACTAAAGTTTGTAAACAAACCAGGACTTGACGTACTCTGAAATGCACACTGTAAAATTTATCATCACTAATCGCTAGTTAGGAAATGTAATTGAACCAAATATTATTTATAAACTTTAGGGTGATGGTTGCTAATCGTTTGGCTGTTGATGGACGTGATTGGGTGAAATTGTTTACTCTTTTCAACTCTGGAACGTACAACAATCAAGTATGCTCGCTACTATATTAATAGTTTAAAGTCACAGTTTCAAATCAACATTCAAAATGTATAGGTTTATAATTTTATGCTAAACAAAATGATCATTTTCAAAAACCAGTGGATGATTGTCAACTACAACGCATTTGAGCCCGAGAAACCATTAAAGGATGGAGTGTTGACTGTTGTCGAGCAACTTCCCGGTCTCATCGTGTCCCGTGATGTTACCCCTGTTCTGAAGAAAAATGGCTACTGGGCTTCCTACAACTCTCCCTTCTTTGCTGATGTTTTTGACCTGAGTGGGGCTGGAAAGATGCAAAAGAAGTTTGGAGATTATTATTCCTACTCAAACAGCCCACGTGCCCGTATTTTTGCCAGAGACCAAGGAAAAGTGCAAGATATTGACAGTATGATGGCATTAATGCGCTACAATGACTATGTGAATGATCCATTAGCCAAATGTAAGCTTTTTATTTTTATTTTTTTTAAGTTTATAATTTATAACGATAAAAATCTCTTTATCAGTTTCCATTCGTTTTTGTAAATGATTATCTTGAGTTTGTAGTGATTTGTCTCCATTTCAAAAGATTAAAACTGTTTTGGCTTAAAAAATTTGCTGAAAATAGGTGACTGTAACCCTCCTTACTCGGCTATCAATGCCATCTCAAGTCGTTGCGATCTCAACCCTGCAAATGGTACATATCCGTTCCCCGCTCTCGGATTCCGGCCAATCGGAGCAACAGACATGAAGCTGACCAATCTAGATCTTTTTACACTTCAACAATTCGTCGGGATTTCTGGTCCAACTTTTTCCGATACCATCCCTCCGTTCAGGTGGTCTACCAGTCCATTAGCCAATGAAAGCCATTATGGAATGCCCGACAAATTTGAATTCGAAGCTCTCATTCATCACTGGCATTGGCTATAAACTATTAAAGTTCATACAATGAAACACCAAGTGCTAATCAAATTCAAGTACACCACTATCCACTCAGATTGAGATCTTTACCTTTTAATTTGTATCTTTCCAATATTTTATTCGTTTTAAATATCGATTTACATTAAGATTAATCTTAATCACAACTCATTTTTAATCTTATTTTACGATTTTACTTAAAGTACCTAAATATACATACTTCAACTTTATACTTAATAACTTATGTACAGGACCTTGGTGTACATAGGTTACAAAACATGGCATGGCATGGGCCATTATATAGTTATAGCTTTAAAATACATACACGCGTATAAATGATCAAAGGGGATGTAAAACAATCTCCTAGTTTGTATCCAACGATACTTTATATAAATACATTCAAATATATATATTTTAATATTGGGATCACTGGCCCACAGAATTGCATCGGGATACTATATAGACTATTGTAGTTCAATAACGTTATAAAGTTACAAATTTTGCATTTGACATTTTTTAAAGGATAAACTTTTATTTAGCATTTCAAAATCGTGATTGATGCAATTCCCCCAGTTGGCCCTATATTTGGCTATACTTTATATTTTGGAACACCATGTATTTGCAAGCTTATAATTTATATTAATAAAAGTATGTACAAAATACCAAATGTCCCTTTGTCATTCCTTACAAGTATTGTTTTTTTTCTCCAAGTCATATCATATTATTATAGCTATTATGTGAGCCTTTTCGCCCAGAATTATTTTTTTAACTGCTTATATAGCTAAATGCTTTCTATCTGGAGAGTAAATAATTAATTTGTCTCAAATTTAATATAATATCTAACATAACAAGTAACCATAGATGCCATGATTAAATATGATATAACACCATAAAGTGTCCTATAGTTGGTTTCCTTTCATGTACACATCATAAGTGTTGAAAAACTGCAGCATATTGAAAGGAAATCGAAAAATCAACCGGTATTTATAGAAATCGAAATACCTCCGGAAGTACAAAATATTGCATTTATAGACTATCTAATACAATACTTAGAAACGTGGACAGTAGCAATAATTTAATAAAAATACACAGCGTAATTATACAGTAAATACATGTTATATCATATATCATAGGGAAAAATAAAACTAGGTTCATTATTATACATTACACAGTAGGTAGATCTATGTACATAACACAAACAAGAAGATTCCATAATATGTTTAAATTGGATATTTTATTAGTATTATTTATTGTCTAATACGGCAATGGATCTCTCAAATGAGCTTGTTTCTTGTACTCATTTTTCAAACATTTGCCCCACCAGGATCGTTTAGTGCACGTAACTTCGGGCTTGAGAACAAAGCACTTTGTCTGTACGATGTTGAAGAAGAGTTTACCCACAAAGTCTGCAGCTCCCGTATTGGTCTGCTTGAGACATGATCTAAATCTAAACTCAGGCAACAAATATATCAATTAATTTCCATTGTTAACATCACAATTCATAATTCATACTATGCACATGCATTACATAAAACTCGAGAATGACTGCACGCTGCACGTGTAACACAGACTTTAACATTGTACTGAAAATACGACACCTTTCTCCACTACTGTGTAAGAACTATAGCTACTGACATACCCTTTATCAATCTCGAAATTGGAGTTTCGAGAATGCGAAATCCGAATTCCGGTTTGATTGATTGATCGAAAATAAAAAGTCGAGGAAAAATACAATGTCTCAATACTGAGTTATACGTTTTGCCATTCCCGAGTAAAATGGTTGAATTTATATAAAATTGTATACTAGAAAGGTAAAAAAGGATTGTGGGAAATATAGGCACAACTTTTCTCAGATACACATAAATTTCTCTAGGATCATATGTAGTTTTCTCTCGATACTCATGTATGTGCGTGTGTACTCTTTTTTCTTTGATTCTTCCCAATGCTACTGTAAGTATATACTAATACAGTCATGAATATCTCCGCAATGACAATGACAAACCCAAGAAGTTGATGTCCTTTATGTCTTTATCTTTATATGGCATGGCATACGGCACACCGTTACAAAATAATCTATAATCGTTACATCACAATATCTTCGGATTAGGGGAACGTCGGGCAAAATTGTATTTGCCGTAGTAGTATACATACATACTACTGTAGTATTCAACTGCTACCATAAAATATTATTGCGCCTTCAACAACTGTCTTGAGACTGTGACATGTCATAATTTCGAAATTGATGTCAAAAACTGGTAAGTCGTAAATCGTCATGAACACTGAATTTGCGAATCATAGGTATTTTATCAATGTGAAGAAATACTTTTGTCATAAGTTTAGAAGATGCTTTTATGTGAGATTTGTCGTTCACATTTACAAATTCTAAAACTTGTCACAGCATACATACATACATACATATCGGTAAATACACCGCTGAATATCGTATTTAAAGGTGAAGAAAGGTCGGGAGGATGAAACTGCATCCAACTTTAGTTTCCACAATAAGTCCCTTGACGAGGCTTTTCAAAATTAACGAACCTCATTGTTCTCCACGAGGGAGAGATACAAAGAGACAGAGAGAAACAGAGAAAGAGAGACAGATAGAGAGAATAAGAGAATAAAGAACCGGGGGAGGATAGATCCTATTATCCATCTATAACTATTTGCTACAGCTGGTTGAGCATTGTGTGGCATGGCAAGGAAGAAGAACAAGTCAAGTAAAGAGGAAGAAGGATATAAAAGAGAGAGAGAGAGAGAAAAAGCAAGAGGATGGGTCGATTAGAGGAATCAGGATAACATGATTTCATGTTTCTCATCCCTATCCATCTTTTGTGTAACTAAAGTTAGATGTACATATGTATGTATTATAATATGTGCATGAGTCTAACTCTCTGACTTTATCATCAAGTGTACACTGTACACTTATAATACTTGTAGCATTGCATGGTACTGAGTACTTATGTATGTATTATGGATCTATGTACAATGTACGGACATATTCCAACTTTATTCCGTATGTTATGCATGTGTGCACTAATATTTATAAGTTATAAGAGTCAGTGCCCAAAGCAAAAAGGCAAAGAGAATAATATCTGTAGGGAAGAAGAAGAAGAAGAAGCAGAGAAAGACAAATGAAAAAATAGCCAGAGTCAACATGCTCCATTCTCTTCTTCTTTCTATCTTATTCTCCAAAGTCACTCAACTGTTTATTATCGATTTCATTCAACTCTCTGCCATGCTTTACAATGCTATGCCATGCCATGGCATGGAATGGCACACACAATGAAGGAGCAGGACGTAGAGAGAAAATTGATAACGAGACCAATCTTACCTTTGTCCAACTCAACTTCAAGCTTATAAAGACACATAGGCCCTGACTAACTATTAGACTAGTATCTTGGTTGGTTGGTTGGTACTGATTGTCAGAGCTATTAGTTCTTGACTTGACCTTTTGAAAAGTCACTCTCATAATGACACGAAGCTCAAGTCCTCATTTCTCCTGACTTGGTCAAGGATTGTAGACGGAAAGTGCCAAGGTCAAAGCAATCTCAGTTTTAAGGATTTTCAGCGAACTTGGATTCTATGCCAATGATAATATAGTCCTTTAAAAGTATTTTTAATTTTTTATTCCTGTCACTTTTTGTGGTACAAAACCGAAAAATATTCGCCACTTTTGGTCCTTTTTGTGTGTCCTGACCTTCAAAATCGCATCATTCTAAATACGAAACCGTCTTCTGAAACAAATCAATGGTCATACAGCCGAGAGGTCACGGAGCGTCCAAAAACCAAACACTGACTTGAAAAGACGTGTGACGGCGTGTGGTCGAATGCTATGGTAATCATAATTCATAGTAATGAACGGTGACCAAAGGCACCGGACTTTTCCCATATTATTGATAATGATGAAAGTCCGAAGCTCGTGCTAAAGTCAAACTCTATGTGTATACATACCTAGATGTATACTGTATAGGTACATAGCTACGTTTCCTGTAGAATTGTATTATATGAAAGGAAAAGGATCTGTCCGTATATAATAGAATAGAATGGACGAGGAGAGAAGAGAGACAAAAGTCCGAAAAACTGCGGTAGGGCCGAACTTACTGTAACTGTACAGTATACAGTGTACAGCATACAGCCACGAAAATTCGTTCAATGTATGTATGTTAGAAGAGGAGCAAGTGAAGCGTGAGAGGGAACGCGATAAGCACCCACCATCACCATCACCAATACCACCAGTCAAAATTAATATCAAAGACGTATATCTTTTGCTCTTCGCAAAGTTTCGACCATCATAATAAATATATTTCTCCTCTCCCACAGTCACAGTCACAATCGCAATCAATTCCTCCATGTCACAAGTTGATGCTGGATGCTGGATGCTGTGGTCGGTAGTCGGTAGTGGACAAGAACGAAAGGGGCAAAGACAGCTTTTCCGAATTTCATCACTACCCGTTATATATAGACAATAGACATTTCTACTGTATAGGGATCAAAACAAAAAACAGCTGGTGGAACTAAAATTAAGTTGGGCTTATACATATAAATATATAATCTATATTCTACAGTCATATATGAAGGGTATAGGCTATATAGGCAACATTTCTATTAGTTGAAGTGAACAAAACTGATTTCATTTCGGTACTTATTATATCGTATATCTTATGTATACAATAGCTTACGAGGCACAAAATCCGCTTTCTCTTTTATTAATAAATAGAATCTTGCGATAAGTTTGGCTATTTTATCTACAAGTTCTGCAAGTAAAATAATTTAATTCCGCGTCATTTATTTTGCTAGACTGTACGGCCAAAATCGGTCTCGTACCTCGCACATACATATAAGCAAAACTCAAGCATTCTTCTGTGGGGCAAAAATTAAGACACAAATATTTTTTTGGACAAATAAATCCTCCTAAAATTTGAGAAAGAAGAGCCAAAAGAAGTATAAAAAATAGAAACGGGTCAAGTTGGGATAAAGGAAGACATTACAATAATTAAGTAGCTACTTATCTTCTATGTATTTATGTACAACGAAAT
This sequence comes from Sminthurinus bimaculatus, assembly GCA_034698285.1. Lineage (NCBI taxonomy): Eukaryota > Metazoa > Arthropoda > Collembola > Symphypleona > Katiannidae > Sminthurinus > Sminthurinus bimaculatus. Next base: position 5,027 of record JAQIVE010002148.1, on the reverse strand, counting down.
CTGATTTGACGATACATACAAGGGGAACATTCCAGACAGAAAGCAATTTAAGACGAGAGAGAAAAGGGAAAAAAACATCAAGGGGAAATTATGTTTAAAAATGATTCACATTACTTATCTTGTGTGAAGGCTATGCATGTATGTGTACAAATTGCAGTAGTACATAATATGTTGACTTCAATATTTTGCTACAAGTATAGAGTTAGCATCGGCATGAGAGTGAGACATGACATGAGTGAGGGTGTTGGATGTTGGATAAGACAAAGAAACAAAAGGAGCAAGAAAATTGATAGTTTTGCTGTACAAAATGTAATGTGCATCGTACGATTGCCACATGAGCAAATGAAAGAGATATCAAGTAATTCAACAGTGAGGAAATGCACAAACCGTGCACGATTAAGTTCACTTGTGTCTGTCATCGTATTCTTTCTCGTTCCCTTTTAAACTCATTCATATCATCTTTTCTCCAACTGTCACACATTTTAAAGTGAATTTTACCAAACCCTAACGATACAACTTATGAATTCTTTTATTTAAGTATAATTTGCAAAGTGGACGTTTTGGATGAATCTTATTCTCCTTATATTACATTCGAGAGAATTTGAATGCAAACATACATAGTATTTCTATATGACTTGTATGCTATCTGAGAATCATATCGATGATTATGAGGGGAAATTATTTAAGAAAAAGTCAAAAAGAAAGAAAAGGGAATGGACCTTTCGTCACATTGGCAGGCCATGATTGTGTACATACGCCAATTAAACAGACCAAATTTCTCAGTAAAAGCTTCAATGTAAAAGGGGCAGCCGAGGTCATGGAACCTGCAGCATTTGTCTGCGCCCATGTACCCTCCGAGATCTAGATTTTTAGAATAGACAGAGAAAGAAAAAAGGATAGTTTTCTCGTTAAAAAATGTGTAAAGATAAAAAATAAACCCTATCATTTAAAAATCAGGGGACGTAAACAATATACAGTTAATAACAATTTTATGATCAATATTTGATATTTAAACTGATAACTGATTATGCAATAAGAAAGAAAAAATATTTATAGAGAGAGAGAGAAGAGCCAACTACCTTTTGACTCTAACGCAGTGTATCCCATTCCGCACCTAATTTTATCAAGACAAACAAGTCAGCTATACAATACAAAAAAGTTTCCGTACAAAATACTTGGAATAATATTTTTTTATCATAGTCAAAGACAGATATATATGAATATGGTATTTATATGATTGCAGTTGTTTTTAAAGGTATAAAGTTCACCATTTTGTTCCTGGAACTCGAAATGCATCACTCACTTCCCTCATACTCAGTTCTCGCTTGGATCGACTGCTAGTTTTAACAACAAGTTCAATTTAATATTTAGAGTTTAGCTTTTGTAATCGTATTGCATTTCATTTTATTGCTCCCCTAACATTTAGCTTATGTTATAAGTACGACGGTCAAAAGTCAAAACACAGACATCTACCACACGAAATATGAATACTTGCATTGCTAAACAATAAAACGTTTTTGGCTATAACATGCACAACAAGAAAAAAAAATTGTAGCAATAATATTGTTGTTACGATGACATACATACATATTTGTCTGCTGATTATGATTATTATGGAAGGAATGTTTTACACACTTCCACAAGACACAATGTCATAATGTTAACTACTGTGTGTGTATTAATTATTCATTTGATTCGGCGTAAATAAAGCGCAAAGGAATCAAATAATAGTCATGCAGATAAAGTAAATTAGTTTTAACTGCAAGGTATTTGCATTTACATTAAGGGTGCTGTGATCTTTTACAAGTGTGTAAATAATTAATCCTCTCAAATCCTGACTATTCTATGTGTAGAAGAAAGGTATTGAGTAAATGATAAATGAATTCCCAAACTACGTATATTATACATAATTGACTTACATTAAACGTATTGTGCTGAGTAAGCAATCCAGTTACCTACATACCAGACCAAACCAAACCAACCAACCAAAATCAAAATAAACACAAGAAAACTGAAATTCCATAATGTTAGTCACAGTTTTTAACTCTTAATCCGAACATTTCTAGTGGGATGGAAGTCCAACTTACAAAAGTATCTCTATATCGACATATTCATTCTATTGTCAAAAGTGTGAAGAAAGCGAGAGAACTTTAGTACACACATATGTGGAAACCGTTTAATGTGTTTTATATATTGTATCTGAGAAAGTAACGAGAGAAATATGAGTTATAGGTAAAAAATATCTCATGATCGCGAGTGGGAAAGAAAGAAAAGGAATAAAAAAGAAAGTAAGTAAGAAGATAAGTATAAGGTAATAGTAAAAAGTAAAAATCAAATAAATCAAAACCTTTCGTCGCAAGAGCAATGTGAAATGGTATTTAGTCTGTAATTAAATATCCCGTACTGAGTTCTGTAACAATTGCAAGACAAACAAACAAACAAAAATGATAACCGGTGATTGAGAAAAACGTAATAATGTGATACATATTAAAAGTATAGAACATTAATCGTGTCAGTTGTCAACTTTTCCAATATTGATGTAAAGATTACGTTAAGGCGCTGATCATGACAGGACAATGGTCGTGAGCTCTACAACAAACATCGGCTCCCATATGGGCTAAAAAATGGAGAAAACAAGTTGGAATGAAAGTCCCTTTGAGAAACCTACTTTTACTGTGGAATCATAAATAAAGTTCCCTTTTTCCTTTACACAAATATGTATGTCGTAGTTCAAGGTGTTTTTTAAATAAAAATAATACATAAAATGAGAAACGGATATTTTACCCCCTATCGATGACCTTTGGCTAGCCACTTTATCAAACCCACACCAAAGAGTGCCCTATAATTGACCACAATCACTTTATTCTTTCCATCCGATAGTCCTTCACATCGTAATACTTAAATCGTTTGTCAAGAAGTTATTATTGTAAATTGTAATTCTATGGATATACTTGATCCTCGAATTAGCCAACTGAAAGTAATCTTTCACCTCATATAAACAATCCAGAAAACTCAGGGTGTACAAATGAAATTTCCCTTAAAAAATCCACGTAAAACGATTATTCAAACTTGTACACAGAAATTGAAAACGACCAGAATTTTAAATTTTTGAAAAATGTGACGACTTGATAGTCCACAATGTTGAAAAATGAGCCATGTCAACTTTAAGAGCTGGCTAATTCGAGACTCTGCTATAACGATAAGATACTTTTATGTTTGCAATACCGGGATAATTCCGATTGCTGACGTTTCTCGTCGAACTCTGTAATGACAATCCATATTATTGTGAATAAAAAAATCCTTATTTTATGCAGTAAACAGATAGCTAGAAAATAATTTGCACCATCTTTTTTGTTCGGAATTTAATGTGTAGACTAGGCAGAAAAAAATATATTCTGAAAAATCTGATTAGGTTAGTTGTTGCGTAGTACCTGACTACTTAGAATGGAGAAAGCAGGGAGAAAATAAGGCATTTTATACAATATTATTCACTACAGTTTTACGTTTAACATTTAGCGATAGAATCAAAGTCATGCACAGCTAAAAAGAGTAAAAGAAGCAGAGCAAGTTTGGACATTGGATATGCAGGGCAAAAAAGGTTAGACAATAGAATTTTAAAAACACCATAACTTTCTTTCTAGATTCCAAACTAACAGTGGATGTCTATAGGAAGGTTTTTTTGAACGTCTTAATTACGTCTGTTCTTTATTAATTATCTCGTGGGAGACCTACATAATAAATGGTAGGCGGTATTACGATATACATATGATATCTGCCCATCCTTACACTAGCATTAGTTTTTCACCCCGTAATACTGTATCTGTATACTCACGTCAGAGAATCGCATATATACAATACTATGCATGAACTTTTCCTTTTAACTTGTAACCGTCAACTTGACAATAAGAATAGCATTAGAAATGGTTAATTTTTCTCTTCTTCTCGATTAATCATTGAACTTTGGAAAAACGTCGTTCGACTTTATGGCGAGAAGATTCCTTTGACAAGTACATAGAAACTTAACTGTGCTAAGTCAAAGTTGGATATGTCGATGTATGACTTATTGCTCTCCTGCTCCTCTCATCCCTGTCATCCACCCTCTCTGATTTCTTTTCCATCCATCCATATGTATTGACTTTTGTACATCCGTAATGAGATAAGGTTTTATTACGACTTGTAATGATGTTATTTACTACATATCTAACATGTATTTAATCGTTTAAATACTTAAATATATTATAAATACGTTGGAATCAAAATCAAACTACATACACTGAATATTTTCATGCTCAACCTCTGAGTTCAGCATGAGCGGCTGTTTTATAAACAAACAGTTTTATATAATACTCCATAAAAACCCTACATATTTTTGGTTTAAGATATTATTATTATTATTACGAAGGACATTCTATGCATGGCAATAAGTCCGTCATAAAAAGTTTGCACATCCGAAGTTAGACAGTTATTTTAAATTGTATTTATTATCTAAGCATGGTCATTTTTCATAGTACTTGCATATATATATAAAGCCGATACATCTGGACGTATCTGGATGCACAGGAATTTAATTTCTGGGACAACATTTCCAACTTTCCGACATTTTAATGTCTATACTTTTTGGGCTAGGATTACATATTTAATATGCATTGTCTGTGCATTTCCTTGGCTTTGTTTTGGAAAAACATTTGAAATTGTACAATATGCACAATACACTATCACGCCTTGAAGCACTGCTGAAAATCATATGAATTGTCTCGAGTTTACCTCGTGACAGATTTCACTAAACAAATGTCTAAAATCTAAAAGATTGGTCAAAAACAAATTCCCTTATTGACAGCGTTTGCATTTATATATCATTCATCGTATGTTATAGATCTACGTGTACACAACACATTCCGAACCATCCGATGTACACGAGTTTGGAGTTGTTTCACCATTTCAGATAAGCTTTTTCCTCCAATAATATAATATTTTGACGATTTGTTAGCAAAATGCAAAATACATTCACATTCTAAATGGCTGTGTGC
>JAQIVE010002147.1:0-21159 GCA_034698285.1 Sminthurinus bimaculatus | reverse complement strand
CTTAAAAACTATTGTAGTTTTCTTAAATAATTATAATATTTTCGTACTCTTCCCGTCTATGTAATGTACTTACATAATCTATAGTATGTATGTATAACAGAAACCTTATTATCACTGTATGTATACAATTGATAGATATATTATAACAATTCACTGTTTAAGATTGTATGTATGTATATATTATATATAATTGTGTATGTGTGTGTGTGTATATATATAATAATATATTATAGATCCAAAGAGGGAAAAAAGTCCAACTCTAAACATTATGAGGATCATATTTAGACAATTTGTCTTGTCACATTATTATATGTGTATTGTACGAAAAGACGAACAAAAAAGATGGAAAGAACTTTATAGGAAAAGAAAAAGAAAAAATGTCTATATGTATATCATACAATAGTTAATTATACTCCAGTACAAAAAAGAACGTCCAAGACTTTGTTTTTTGACTATATATTCACACATGTTGCTCCAAAAAAAACAATACACTATATAAATACATTTTTAACAGTGTCATCACTTTATATAAAAACAAAAAAGAAACAAAGGAAAAAAACGTTTCTCCTATCCCGTTTTCTTACATAAATTTGTACAAAATATTTCCATTAAAATTTTCAAGTCGACATTGCATGAAAACATGGTGTTAATTTGTAGCCAAAATTTTCCACAGTCAATGTTGAAGATTAGAATGGGATAATATTTTCAATTGTGTGTGTCTATATTGGATTCGAAGCAGGGGGCAGGGAGGAGGGGACGGCAAAATACACCAAAATCTGTATTTGTGGGGAAATGGGCAGGGAGAAGATTTTACAGTAGAAAAATCAAGTCAACATCCTTTTATATATTTACACACTCATCATCATTACATAAGAAACGGATAAAAAAGGAAACCAAAACAAAAAAGGCATTTTTTTGTAATAACGTTCGATTCTTCGAAACTCTAAGCACATTGTTAAAGCAAGGAAATATTGTATCAAACGTAACATTTTACAACATTTTTATATAAAAAAAACATTAGGGAGAAGGAAGAAGAAGAAGACTTTTTTTTCCAAAACCCTATATATACGAAATTCCTTTTTGTTTTTCATGGGGTTTTTTCCTCTTACTTTTTGTATATCATATAAATACGAAAAACACATGATTTTTCTCTTTTTGTTTCAGAATAAAATCATAATAAAAAACGTCACAGTCAATATTTATCCTTATTAAATCGATTAAATTACAATTAAGTTATAATATAGAGACACGGAAAGAGGAAGAAAAGGGCAAGTTTCTTTAGATCAGATGTATATATAATATATTAGGAGTAAGCACAAAAGCAACCTTATAGCATTAATATTCCACAGTTTTCCTTATATACAAAAAAAACCTAAAAACTATATGGACTATATATTATACTGTTCTATACGATTAACTAAATGTATTTCTATATGTATGTATGTGATAATTAGTATGATTACAAGCTAAATTAACAAATTAGATTAGCTTTTTACTCTGTTCATGTCAAATATATTTATGTATTCTCCTTCTAAAGACAACAAGGTGCTTTTTGCTTGCTTTTGCTTGATTGGACAAACAATTTTCTCCATTTCTCGTCCTATATTTAGTTGTACATTATTTTATATCCTTAAATTATACATTAATATATAAAATCCCACAAACAAACAAACAAACGGACAAGAGTACTCTTCCCCGCTCTCATTTCTGTATTTATACTTCGTATGTATACTGGCAACTACACGAAACTTTGTTACACTATACTATAATTTGTATAACTATTAAACGATTATGTATTATATACTATCTTTAGTTTTGTGAGGCGAGAAAGCCGAAAATTAAACCTATCATTGTTTTTTCAACAAGTTTAACTCGAAAATGTTTTTGCGACACTATATATTATTCGCCTATAGGTATGTATTGTTAATTATCTGTAGCTTAACTGTAATACAAATACTACTGTATATAATATTAGACGCGCTATAACAGTTACGTGTAGTATGCAGTATGCAGAGGGCACGCTTTTTTCAACTGAATTGTTGTTTCTTTACACATTACCAATAGTTAAATTATATTATACCTTATATATATCATAAAAGACTTAATTAGTTTAACTGTACAGTAAAACTCGATATTTAAGTAACCATCTAGTATCTGTAAAGTGAATATAATATATTATACTGTCTACACGGTCCAACTATATATAACTCCTTTCTTTTTTTTTGATACACACCACATGAATAGTTTTAACAGGCTCTAAAATATAGTAAAAATATCATTTTCCATGGTCAAACCAGTCAACAGTATATATATAATATATATGTATATTATATACTTACGCAATAATATAATTCACTCTCATATATACACCAAGTTTTAAAAGACACACTAATGATAGGTACAGTAGTAATAGCATTTTTTCTACATTATATTTAGAGCATAGAATATATATATTTTTCTTTGGATAAATTTATGTAACTAACAGTTATCAGGTTTATGTTTTTTCATGTTTTTTCTACCTATATGTATTTTATAATGTATGTCACATTTTGTGTTCTATAATATACTATATGTAAGTTGTATTAGAAAAACTAGCAACCAATATAACGGATAAACATAAAATCTTAATTTGCAAGTCAAGAATAATAATACAATTAAAATATGAAAAACCAAAGAGACGGACGAAAACTTTTGACACATGAATGTAAAACTGAAAAACTGTATAAGGGAAAAAGCGGCGTTGATGGTTCTCTCTTCTAATATATTAAAGCTATAATCACCAGTCAACCACTTTTCGGGTTTTCTCTTTTGTGGACACGTTTTTTAAAAATTTATATATAAAAAATATTTTCATGGAGACTGATTCCTTTTTATGTGTATGTATACTGTAAATTGTAAATATATACTATTTAGCCATCAGCTTTATATATACTATTATATTCATTTCTTTCTCACTTCTCCTGAATCTTAATATATACTAGTTTTTCGTACGAAACAATATAATATACATAATATACACACAGATTCACTTTTTTAAACTAACTTTGGGTATATTTAACTGACAGCAAGATATTTTTCTACAGGACAAACAGCTGTACATGATTTAAGATTACATAGTAAAGTTTTTGACACGCAGATGTCATATTGTACATATACATATTACATTTTATGTAACAGGTGTGTAGTATTAAATATATATAGTTAGCAATCTATTATTGGTGTTTCATTGTTTAAAAAAGATTAAAAGTACTTCATCTTGTTTCCCTTAAAATAAGTGGTGTATGTATATTATGTGTACGTTTCTGGTGACATTTATGATGTATATAAATAACACAAAAAATTACTATATATAGCTAATTAAATTAACTAGACTGCCATAATAAGATTATGTTGACCTTAGATACATTGTGTGTTAGACTTACACAGTATACTTGTATACGGTAGAATGGAAATGAAGATACGATTATATGTATATATTTTTGCAAGTTAGCAGTATATCTGTGAATCGTGTGTATTTTGTAATATAATATATCCTTTTCTATGAATTCTATGTTAATTATAACATTGTTATTTCATTTGTAATTATAATAATAATTTTATGTGGGTATAAATAATAATAATAATGTAATATATTTCCTTAGATAATATGTATGTAGTACAGAAGAAGTAAATATGTAGATATATATTTATACATATTTGAAGCAGAAGATGGGGAATTTTTTTCTTCCCTGATTGTTTTCTTCAAGATTACAATAAAATAATATAATAATACTAATAATAACGATAATTAGTAGATTGACTCAAGAAGGACGACAAAAATGACGATGACGACGACGACGACGTAGAGTGTGTTTGTATGTGTGTGATGAAGAAGTAGACAACAATAATAATAATAAAAGGTGATGACAACAAACGACACTCCTTTTCTCACTTGATTGTTTTGTAGATTTGTAGCTAATATACATACTTCATATGATCCCGAACAGCTCCCAAGAAAATTGATGATGATTTCTTTGTTCCGCCTCCATCTTTCTTCTCGTGGTTGTCCATCATATTGACTCTTGTTCTCATATGACATATATATCTTCTCTCTTACATTACATGTGTTAATAATAATAATAATATAATATACAATATTTAATTAACTAAAGTTCTAAAATTATTTTGTAAAGGATGAAAACTCTGCCAGAGTCACACACTGTTACAGTCGATCTCGATAATGTCTGGAAAAAAAGAGGAAATTCAAAAACATGGATTAAAATACAGTTTTCATCTTTCATTCTAAATTGTCAATTTTAAATGCATAAAAAATACTAAATACTATGTAGCAAAAGATTACATGCATGCAAACTATTAATTACTGAAAAAGCATATTTAGTAGGTATAGTTTCTATTTGAAAATAAAATTACCTTTAGGTACATCAACGAATTGATAGACAAGTCGCTGTCCGTCGACTTTCGCCAAGATTCCTCGTTGGTAGTAATATCTATAAAATTCAGAAAACAATTCATTAATAATACCTTCATTTACACTCTCAGTCTTCTAGTACGTAATTTCTATTCAAATCTTGCTGGAAGAGTCGTGCAAAAATTCTCTCTTCTCTCTTATGTATATGTATGTTATGTACTTAATAGCATGACTCATGGAATTGCACTTGGAACGCAGGGAAACAACAATATTATTCTCACGTTTATCCCACGACTAACGCCTAAAGACTATAATAAGTCTATACACAAGAACGGAGCATGCAGTATGCAAGAAAAAAAACTATTTATATACGATACTTCCTGGTAAAAACATGCAGACACACAATATTATATGACTCTGAAGTAGGCAGATAAAATGAATGTGCAAATATAATAATCATATAACACTCTGGACTAAAAAAACGTCTACACGCACGTACATTTTATCATATTATAACTCTGTATGACAACAATGTATAACATACAACAACATAATACGAGCGATAGAATGCACGTAAAAATCTAGTAATGACTTGAAATAAAAAACCTGGAAAACTGGTGACGAACAACTAACAAGGAAAATGGGATAGAAAATAATTCTTTCATTCATCATTGGATGTTGTTCAGCCCATGAGCAAAGATGGGAGAAGGCTAACGCTAGTAACAATGATTAAGTCTGTAGACTGCTGAAGTGTTGAATTTTTTTTGCCTCGTATTCTAAACTTTAGCTACAAAACTTAGATCTATTACATAAACTGTTTCTACTCAGTAATAATATTATCCCAGATAGAAATTGCAACAATATCCTTCATGCATACTAACATTACAAAGATCTCTGCCCCTATTGGTAAAAATCTTGAAACTAAAAACGTTGATGTTTTTCCTTGATTTAGTCTTGGTTCTTAAAAATATGGTTGCGTACTTTTAAGTACAGTATAAATAAATTCATCATAATAAATATTCTTCCAGTAACTATACACAACCAGTTTTAAATGGCGAGATAACGCATAAACGGTGAACACACACCTATACTGTATGAATATTAATTGTCTCTTTTTTTCAGCTGAAGACATATTATACGAAATGCGAAAATCCCTACGACCTACATGACATTACAAAAGAGGTGCTTTTTTATTATAGCAGGCTCAATTGCACAATATTTTCTTGTCGTTTAATATTTATTACGCAAAAATATTTAATGAACTTAGTACTGCTAAACATTGTACCTTCGAGAAAAGTCCCAAACTTAGTCATAATTACTCAAAAAAAACTCTATTTTCTGCATATCTATAAGCATGAGTTTGAGGAGAGAGAGAATTGCACGTTAAATATTGTAAAGTATGAAGTATATGTGAATGAGAAATTTACCTGAGAGCTCGTCCCCTATAAACGTCGAAGGAAAAAAGAAAAAAAAAGAAAAGGTTTGGATTAATACACAATAATATTGATATTTTCAGAATATATGTAACATTCATAATAAATTAAAATAGTACTTTAAATACATTTTTAAAAAGATAAATAAAGCTTACATAGTTTCATAATTCATGTTAGCCTTGTTTTTATGGAGACCCCATAAGCGGGACACGGCTTTGGAATCTACGAGCTTAAAAATTCCCTTTTCTCTGTTTGTCCACTTGATGTAACGAGGACAGTACTCTTTGTCTTGGAGCAATTTCAGCAAAAACTCCCACAGGTAAGTTGTTGAACCTAAAAATGAATACAGACAAATCATGTTATTATTCATGTACATACATACATACACATTCACCATAAAATCACGTATTGGACCGAATCAATGCAAAAACCTTTTATTGCACTGTTTCGTAGAAAACTAAAACAAAAAAATAGGGTCATAGTACAAATGACAGGGCGAGAGTATGGATACTATACCTTCTCGGCTTTTTCGTTTCATAGGACCATTGTCAATTCCCTTAGGTTTCCTCGACTTCTTCTTTATCCTTGGTGGGAATCCGAGTTCGGCCAAATAGAACTCCTCCATCGATGAACTACTCGAGGGACTGGTGGTTGCGGGTGCCTGGTGGATCACGGAAGTTGGGATGGAGTCACCAAGAGAATTCATATGATGAGGATGTCCAATGTGCATGGGGGAGGTGGGGGCGCCAGTTCCGGACATGTGACCGTTACCATGTCCAAGGGGGTGATGTGATGGGAATGTGAGAGCCGTTGGACTCGTCAAATCGCAATACTGAGACGAGAGGTTAGCAAATAAATATCCATCTATTTGTCAAAAAAAAGAAGAAAAAAATATTTTCATAAGTATTTATTATTCAAACGGGAATTAAGCCTTTACACATTTATCATATGCTGTACATTTCATGCGAAGGAAACGATGCCGAATTTTCCTTTTTCATCATTAAAATTCCGAAAAGAGTCTTATTTCAATTTCCATCAAGTTGTGTCTAGTTGTAATTTTATGCCGCATAATCAAATAGCCAACCGAGAATATTCTACCAAACTTTTGCGCTTATGTACTTTCAATGTGCATGTACTAAAAAAACAGCATAGTGTAACAACAAGAACACCACCATCAGCCAATGATGATAATGGTGATGATATATACTAAAATGCTGAACAATTTACTACAATTAGTTTATCATAATCCCAGCATGCATAAGATAAACACTTTATCCGGTAAAACTATATAATATCTGTACTCATTGTGTGTGCATACTCACACACACACACACACACACACATGAAAAAAGTATATTTTTTATTCTCTCTATCTACACATAAAATCCAACATGATTATGATTTCCTTTTCATTTCTCAACGTTCATTTTCTCGTGCCAAATAAGAACAACTAGAACATGTTAATGACGATGGTAGTGGTGGCATGAAAAGCACAACACACGAATATACTATATATATATATACATAATATAAAATGAAAATACAGAAAAACCTTCTTCTATCTCTTCTTCTTGAGACTAAGCGAACGTTGATGAGTTCAAGGGTGTTTCATTTTCGTAGTCTCAAGCATGTCAATGGTCACAGTGGATGGTTCGAAAAACTGACTTTTCTTCTTCTTCCCTCCACTGACTTTTTGAGCCAGACAAATAAATGTACACACACACAGGCAATATTAACAAAGAGCTTCCAAACCTATGTATATTATTGTATGCAAGAGTCTAAAGAGACACTTGAAAGGGAACTCCCTATATTTAGTCTATTTAGTGCACAATAATTCTACTACATAATAATAATATAATGTTCTTCCTCCTCCATCTCCTCTGTATTCTCTTTATTCTCTTTGCATAATAATAATATTAGAATTTTATCAACCTACTGTGTACACTGTATATACAAACAGTATATGTACCAAAAATATAGCGACATTTGATATCCATTCTGGTCTGAGTCTTAATGCGTGTTTACGTCTTGGTCTTGAACATTTACACATAAAAATTTACTTTTTCCACCTGTAGAGTAGGTAACAAGAAACAAGTGCACCAAAACTTTCCCCTCATGACACGAAATCAACGAAGAAGAAGAAGAGTCTATAATAATAATATCATCGTATTTTTTACCACTATTACTATCTACCTAAATATAAATATGCGTCTCTATCTCACTTTACATAGATAATATGTAGAAGTACAAGAACGAAGGAAAAACACCTGATTCGCTTCGCTAAGCTGACTTGTATATTTTTTTCCATTTCCATGTGAGTACCTACAATACTAACACACGCTATTATACATATGTACATGGAATACATATACCTACATATAAACGGACTTTAACACTCTCTCGTCTTGCTATGTGTAACAATTGCCCGTCACTTCCCATTCTTCCAGACAGGAAGACAATATAAACCAGCTAGCTTGATAGATAGAGAGCGAGAATCAGGTGCATCGCATTATTATATCAACCATTATTATATTACATTACACACACCGGAGAAAAAACTCTCCCATCACAAATTCAAATACAGTTCAAAAAGTCTTATATCACGACAACAAGGTTCCTGTAACTTGATACATATACGTACATATGTGCATGCACAAAGTACATATTACACATTATACATACTAGAAGAAAAAGAACCAGAAGATGGAAAGAAAAAAACTAAACCAAACTTTTAAAAGACACAACACGCTGACTCGGACTTTTTGAATTTCACATGCAACTCTTTAGCTACAAGAAGAAGAAGAAGAAGAAGAAGAAGAGAGAAAGAGATAGAACAGACGATAATAATAACCACAGAAATACTTGTTCTCGTTACACAGTATTTTCCACACGTTTTTATGCACACACAAAAACTTCTTTGAAATTCTGGATTTCAAATATCTGGAGAATCTAAAAAACTACAATTAGGTATTAGCATGTATGTGTGTATGTATGTATGGACAATAAACATGGGAATTAGATTTTGAAGCAACTAAGAAAAATAATATGGTGATGATATCAAAGCTTGAGTTGTTTCCTGTTTCTTGGAGTTCCTCAAACGGCGAAAATATCAAAAAGTACATATGCACGGATGAATACTTGGTGTAATCTTTTTCCAAACCTTTTGTTCCAAATCCCTCCAAATATACAATATCATATTGCGGAGAATGGCTAGTCATGTAAATCAAAGACATGCATATATGTAGTACTTGTAGGTATATCTGCATTTATTTTACGTCTCTGTGAGAATAAATACACTTATGGATGCAAAGAAGGAGGAGACGGAGAAGGAAACCAGTGCCTTGTCTATGGCAATTTGTTTCTGTTCATATGTATATCTAGGCATACGCATGATATGGTATGATAGACGCAACAATGACGAAAGAAAGAAGTCCAACCGACTTTTACGAAGACGATCGACGACGCTGTTCCTCGCCGTTTGCTACTGTGTGCACGGAGTCGGAACCAGCGAAGAAAGAAAGAAAGATGCTTCCTACATGTATAAACCTGAAGGCTTCAACTATTTTATTATTTCATCCGTTCTCACAGTCAGTCGACTCACTGTCAACCATAATAAATACCATTATATAATGACTCCCTTGGCATATAAATTTCAAATTTCCTCACACACACCTACACTTTTCCTCCCTACTTTTTCGTATACTATAATATAAAAGTATGCTACCAAGTTCCAAATTCTATAACCAAGACGACTCGACTCCTCTTTTCCCCTGTATTACAACTACATATATATATATATATATTAAACATAAACATCCACTTGTTGTGCAACATTTTTTTAACGATAACAAAATGATAGCTCGCCAACGGTTTTTCCAAACGGACAAGTGCACACGGCATACGAAAAATTCAATGCAAGAAAAACTCAAAAAGGAAACAACTTAAAATTCACATCCGAGTAAATAAAAACATATTATAGGTGTACACTGTTCAGTGTACATACACAATACACGGACGAAACATAATGCAAGCACACAATTTTTTTTATTGTATTTACTCCTCTTCCCTCCATTGTATGCACATGTGGAATACGCACGAAAGGAATATATAATATATTATTGAATATATTAGCAGAGTCTAAAAAATCATCGGTGAATAAAACAATGATAAGTATTACATATGTGTAACGAGAAATGCGTGTCTTCCTTCCAACTAAATCAACTATAACCAAACTAAACCACCCTAAATAATAAAAAACTAAGGCAAAGGAAACGTTTCTGTGTCTGTGTCAAAAAGGAAACAAATACCGTTGAATATGTAACACATTCATCTGTGAATTAATTTCATCGATTTGTTATTATTATTATTAAATATATATTGTACCATCATTCTAAGGTCTATCGTGAATCGTGGGACCTTTGGAGAAAATTTCCTGTGCGTAATATTTTACTAACAAATATACATATGCTCTGGAAAAGGGTTCCTACTTTATAGTCTTCAATATTACATAGTCTAGAATATGCAAATATGGTTGACGTCGTTGTAAGTAGGACTTCAAGTGTATGTACTACGGACGATAAAATAGTCATGGAAGAACATGGGAAGATTTTTTGACTGACTTATGTATACATAGATATTTATTACCAATGTGTAGCATTATGCTCCAGTAGTGAATGAATGTTAAGGGATAAAAGCTAAATAGTAACTCCTTGTGAGATAGCGAAACAAATAAATATTGAGTGTAGAGATTGAAAAAAATTGGGTACTAGTCTGATGAAAGTCAAGTTGAAGCTCACAAAGTTGGAAGAAAAAAAAGATTCAAATAACTGTGCTCTGTGCTCTCTCTCTCGCTGTCTCTCTTTCTCCATCTTTATCGTTGGGATACAGATATAAATATGTACATAAATGAAAGGGAAAAGGCTGGAAACGATAAATAATTGTGTAAGGACGGCGATGCATGCATAATAACATTTTTATAAGTAGTTTACAGATCCATGTTGTGTACTTTTGCTACCACCATAATTATACATCACCGTACATAATGTACACATTTGTAGCTACACACTACACACACACATGCATGTATACATATCGCACGGAGAAGGGAACAATTTTTTATCCCCCTTTTTTATACAAGCAGGTAGGTTAGGCGACCTTTCAAGCTCATTGTACTTTTAAGTAAACTGTTGTTCTATCAAATTGACAACCAAGCATGCCCAAAAAATCTGTGTGTGTGTGTACGTATAATGTATAAATACCCACCGAGTATCTATAGACTTCTGTTGGGACACTTTTTTATGCCATTCTTCCTCCTCATCCTCATCTCCATCTACATCCCTTCATCACCAACCACCATTCTTATTTAAATCGATCTCCCTTTGTTTTTTTCTATCACTTTCCTTTTCCTACCTCTCTGGCTCGACAATTACTCTGTTTTCTCCAATGAAAAAAGTATGCATACGGAATAGAGCTATTCAATCTACATATACCTGCGCATACATTTGCATGATCAAACACGCAAGGACAATACTACAAAATAACTGTTGCATTTCATGTCACATTAGTCAAATCCATGTTTTTTCTAATGTATTCATTCATAGGACAAGGAGCGCTATAACATAGTATGTATAATGTATCGGAGTAAAAAATACATAAGAATTCTCGGGTTCAAAAGGGAAAGGTTGGAAAGAAATTTCTGTCGTGTAAAAAATTATGCATTTTTTTCACCTTTTGCTATAGATCTACCCCGTTCGGAAAAGAATTACAGAAATATAATGCAGAATTTGAAATACAAAAAAATTAAACATGTAAAAACTATTTTGTATGACACATTTTTCTATGGTTTTTTCCACAAAAAATGCATCAAAATGTTGTTCCAGGTGTAGAGTAAAATAATAATAATAATAACAGTCTGAGTTTCGCATGATTGGCCTGTAATGATATGATACGATAGGGAAGGAAGAGTATAGACGCAAAAGAAGAAAAAGCAAACCACCCAAAACTTCAATTATCTTTGCATATTATTACATTATTATTGTATGATCGCATACGACAACTTAGGATTCTGTGACTATGGGCACATACTTATATGTAGATACAAAAACTACATCTACAGATATGTAAGTAAGTACATGCACGAGGAAAAGGGAAATGAAAATGATCGTCAATGAAGGAATATGTGCATGACGATGATTTGACTGGCTGGTTGCTATTTACACTGTAAAACCAAACCAAAGCATGTTTTTGTGACGCATAAAACTTGAGCAAAATTAACCACCTGTTGTTCCAGTACTCATTTTGTAAAAATACACATGTATAATGGGCAGATATGTATAAATAATGTATACACATATATACATGGAAAATTATCATACAATATAATATGCTGAACCATTGCCAACTCCAACTCTACTTTAGTTTTTCCTTTCCATCACCTTTTCCATTACAGTCCGAGTCCTATACATTGTAATAATCAGTAATCACACGTTACAAACTCTGCATGGCATTTTGTAATATATTGGCTCAGGTAAAAAGTTCCAAATTCAAATTTTGGAAGAAAAAAAAAGAGGGAAGAAGAAGTATAGGAGAAGAAGGTGCATACGGTGGAAAGGAATGATGCGTGTAACTAACCATGGAAAACTTGAAACTTTGTTCTTGGTTTCAATCTCTTGGAATGGGCATACGATCATCATTATCATCATACATAATGGTTATTAATATACAAGTTAATCAATGTGTACATAATATACAAGCAGATAGATGGATGGATACAGGAAAATACTCATATATGGAATGATGATAATGATTGGGTTACACCTTTTCCCTGTATACGCTGTGCATATGAGATGAATGAATATTTGAATGTTTTTCCTCGTTGCGAAAAAAACGGGATGCATACGAATACGAGGATGAAGAGAGATAAGATGGATTCATATACATACACACACAATGTATACTATGCTATACTATACACCACACCACACAATTTCCCTTCCATATGGAAATGTATGCTAAATAACGACGCATAAAAAATATCAAGCCAACTGGGAGAATTTATTTTTCAATAAGGTTTTACACCATGGTCAATTTCATTCCCCCTTTTTACAATGTATCATAGCGGAATTTTTTTATATCAATCAGCATTGTAAAGAAAACCCAGCTACAATAAATTTGAATAGACTTTGTTTTTTTTATTATTTCGATGGGGTTAAAAGTTATTATGCATACGCCGGATCATCATTAATATTCCAATATGGAAATGGAAATTGTACTCTGATACTTTCTTACATTTATTTATTTATTGGTTATGCCTATGAAATCAAAATCAATTTTACACGCTGGATAAATTTATAGACCCAACTCTGAAAACTTTGTGTCTATCTATCTATCAGATAATATACATATGTGTTGTATCGCATCCTCTTTTTTGAGATTAATCTAAAATAATTGAAATGGAACAGATTCTCAGGCCCCACACGGTATACCTATATACGATGCTATATCAAATATACATACATATTTTATGTACTACTGGCTAATGTCTGATAATAAAAATGCTCAAAATGTTGGTTTAACATCGCAATCAGAGAAACATCAACCAGAATCATACAATAACAATTTGTGAAATGGAAATTGAAGCCGAAATAACGCATAAAATCATCTGTACAACTACAGTAAACAAGTACTAGTAGCCGAATCTCAATCTCAGCCGTTCATACAAGTTTGTATAATATAAATTTATAGTAAAAAATGAATTGTAAATCGTTTATGGAGAGGCAAGAAGAAGACAAGACAAAGCAGAAGAAAAAAAAACATACAAGAGAGTCCATGAACTATCTGGACTTTTTATATAATTTATTCAGTCGTTGGTTGATAATGCAAAATGAGTATCATCAAATAATGTTTGATCTTCTCTCTTTTCCTTTCTCGCTCTCTCTCTATCTCTCTCTCTACGTCTTCTTCTTTCTTTGGAACTTGACATGGAAGGTATACACCCTGACCAAGACCAAGACAGACAGGTTTTGGCTAATCGCGAATTCATTTTTGCCTACACACACTGTTGTACTATAACAACACGAGTTTCACCAGTAACAGCAAGAGCAACAATGACGGCGAAACAACAAGAGGTGGTTGTTGATTTCGATTTAATCTCTCCCTCTTGCTTCCAGGTATGGTATGATCATCACCATTATCGTGAAAGAGTACATAATATAGTATGGAGAGGCATCGCCGCAAAAAAAAATTCGCCAGTATATATTTTTTAACAACCACCACAAGCATAAAATTTTTACATTATACTATTTCCATTCTTTATGTTTTTCCTTTCATTACATTCGAATTGCCTTTGGTAAGTATGGACCATTACCACCACAATTCGATCAATGTTACAGATAAAAAAATCAGTCGTCATTTTTTGAAAAATAACAGTTTAATCTTTCCACATGAAAAAGTAAGATGCAAATTTTCCTCATACAGCACTGGATAAAAAAACTATATGTATAATATACTGCATCTTTTCCATCTCGCTTCTCTTTTAATTTATAGCAACAATAATAATAATAGCAAAATGGACGTGAAAGGGCACCTTGAATAGCATCTCCGATTTCCATACAATACAAACTAAGAATTAAACTATAAGAAGACGCACAAGATTCAAAAGGAAGAATTGTATCTTATTTCATTGTTGTTTTGTAGTATATTGTATTCGGAATGACACAAACTAATTTCATCCTTTCATCACACTTACAGTCTCGTCCATCCATAATCTGCCATTCAAAAAAGACATTTGACCATCCGTAGTATCTAATTTTAAAACAATTTTTCCTCCATAAAATGAAATGAATAATGAAATGAAGTGAAATTGAAAGGGTTATTGAGAAGTAAACTCATGTAAATATATATAGAAATGAAACAGTGAGAATAGAAACATTTATACGTACAAGATACATAGAATGACGTAAGACCGCCTATAGGAAGAAAATGATATTGCTTTGTTTTTCCGCATACATCACATTATTATTCCATTTCCGAGTACTCCACAGTCCACATAACGTACAGATGTATACGTACATCATACGTAATTCATCCATCCAGACCAAGACGAGATTTATCATGACATTAAACATTAAATAATAGATGAGACATCACGACTTTGCAGTTAAGTCCGAGTCAACGTGAAAATGTGTGTAAAATTAGAGAAAGCGAATACATACTTACTTACATCTCTATAGCAAATTCATGGATATACTAGCTATGCATCAATTTGGTATATAGAGATCATGAAAGGAAATGAAGTCATACGTAATACTGTCGTAAGGTCTACAACTACTACTACTCGATTCACCATTACAACGCGCGTATATAATCTATAATAAAATGGAATACAATACATATAAGTATTCGTTTCGTCTCTATGTACATCTAGCCTGTAAATGAGCACAAAGATGAAGACGGCCGAGAAGAGGATGAAAAATAAGAAAGGAGAGAGGACAAGAAAAAATAAGTAAGTGTGACCGCCTCCTCTTCGTCTCTCCCTATAAATACAAATATATGTATACACAAAGATACATACATACGAGTATTCTCAAGAGCTTTGAGCGGATTTGGCAACGGCGGCAAAATAGATAAGTTGTTTTCGTGATTTCTGTGGCCTTCACGATGGTCAGTCACTTGAATCACATCTTCGGAGAATTTTCCACATCTTCGTCTCTTCTTCTTGTGTTCCCTCAAGTCATTATTACACTTCAAGCCTCGTTGACTACAAAGAACAACTTGTGTGTGTGTGTGTGTAGTGTGTATGTATGCATGTGTATGTAAGTGTGTGTAGACATACATATATTCGTACTAGTATTTTCAAGAGCTTTGCACACTTAACACAAAACGAACCGTCTACACATTACTAAACATATATTCGTAGAGAACTGAATCCCATTATAAAACACAGCCTATTGTATTACACTGGCAAAAAGAAAAGATACGTACAATATGTACATGGACATAAAAATAATATGGAGATGAAACCAACCATCCTCAATATATCAATATATATGTACTATAGACCTATATACCTACATAGGCAGAAGAACAGAATGGAATAGAAGACGAAGAAATGGAAAGGAAAAAGAATATGTAGAAAAAGCAGAGACGAAATACGCCTCTATTTAAATCCCCTGAGTGCATCTTCATGCACAAAACAACTCTTTTCTTTTCTTCAACCAACACCGACTTCATATACATAAAGATATCAGTATTATTATTAATGGTGTGGTAAGGTACAAAATCTACATATACATAAGTATACATAAGCTTATGCAAGTAAACGATCATATTAATAGCTTCCTTATCGTCGATATAAAGGACACTGTACATTGTACATACACATACGTGGCAATTTTCATACATACTTCAATTAACTTTTTTGAATATACAGATACAGCGACAAGGCTTCAAAATTCAAATTCAATAGTTAAAGTCATGACTTAACAAATTCTCACCGAGAGCCCCTCTTCTTTACAATCCAATAAGTACATATTATGGTGTCTTTAATTTAATTCAATTTATTATTCTATTTTTCTCTCTCTCTCTTTCCATCGCTCACTCTTTTGACTTTACTCATGTCCATGTTATAGTTATAACAATCGTTATTAGTCTTCCTTATGTTCCAGTATCCAGTAGCAATCATCATTATCATTATAGTAATTTAAAATTCTGAATTATAATAATATTGTTTCAGCATAAAGGATTCAGAAAATATTTGTTGAGGTTTTAAATTTGTAATCACATAATTAATACTTGCCATTTGTACGTAGGACTTAAAATTATAGGAAACAGAGGAAAAGGATTTACGGAGAAGCATAAGGTTGAATTTTCATTGAAGGATCAAGGATAATCAGGATAAAATTAAATATATCGTTTGTATTGCTTAAAAAGTACACAAAAAGTATGTTTATTTGCTTCAAGTATGGATATGATTCGATTTTTTCTCTGTACGAGATAATCTTTACAGATGGATGATTGCTGGTTCTGGCTCTGACTCTTATCATCAGCTACTTATTGATTTAAAAGTATTTTGCATGATATCTGCATTCTATAAAAGTCTAAACATGTACATATACATAAAGATAGCAATATACATAGCTGTAACAACTGTGTGTATACAAAATCATAATGATAATCATAATAATATGATGTAACCAAGCTTCCAAATTAATTCCCATTCACTAGTCAATTCAATAGACAAATAATATCAAATTGTCGATTTGAAAGACATAATATAATAATAATTACAAATTTCAATCATACTTATCATCAAGTATTTTTATAGCAATATTATTATCATGACCAAATATGATTTTGCAAAAATAGTTTTCTCTTTAAATTATATATCTATATCGATTGAAGATCTCTGCTTTTTTTATTATTTGTCACCCTACTTGTGAGTCCTGTGTATGTATGATGATGACTGTTGACTAAAAAGGTGTACATGTATACAGTTTAAAACAACGGTTGAGACTGTGTGTTATCGAGAAAAAAAATGAAAATGAATAATGATATTTATTATTACTATTATGGGCTGTGATCATGATGAAGTAATCCATGTTAAGATAAAGAGGAGTGGAATGATAGAAGTTGATGTTGAAGTACAAGTATCTATCTATTCATATTATTATTGTTGCAAATCATAGTAAGTATAGTATAATATAAACTCTACTCAACTTTTGCTATATAGCTAGCTATAGCTCTCAGCTCGCTCCTGCTCTCCAGTTGGCGTTTTTCGTTCATGCTAATATGGTGTTGGTGCTGGATGGACGACAAGACAGGTTCGTCGACTCTTTGACTTTGAAGAGAAAGGTCGGGAGTGCAGAAACATTAACGAAAAAAGAAAAAGAGCGAAATAGAGAGAGAGAGAGAGGCTGTTCTTTTGCTAGTGCTATAACACACATGTGTCGATATGCACAGACAAACTCTACCTTAACACTACTCATATTCTCCATTATATATCATTCTGTCTCTCTTTCTTTGTGAGTGAGCGTGGTTTTGTGTGTGTATATGAGTGTAGCTGGAAACATGCTCGATATACCAGTTTACAGCAGCCTTACATGTTTACTAATGCATCGCAGTTTGTATATTATATCGATACTACACTCCCTCACTATTAGCAGACAAGTACATGTGCGAAATTTAATATGCGATTATCCGCACCACGCAGCTACAGAGTTTCAGATAACATGAAGTGAAGAGAGACGAAAAAAACTCATGCTCATATTTAATGTTGTTCTACCGATTCCGGGTTTCTACATACAAGCGTACATACATATACATGTACATGGTTCTTCCTGTGGTCACAAGCATGAAACGAAACTTATTTTGTCTTGTTCCTTTGACTTTTACATAAAAAATATGTTCGGCACGCCGTATTTGGGATGTGGAGGCCCAACACTCAATATGCATATAAAAAACCACCAGAGGATTAATATACATATTAATATTCCTGATCATGATCCCAAACTGACGTTTGGGCCTCAACCTCTCAACCTCAACAATGTACTCGACAGCAAAATTCATTTAATTTCGTTTTGTTTTGCAAAAGAACGAGAAAGATGAATAGCATGTAACATGTACTGTTCTTAATATTTTATATTCTTCTAAGCCCATGGAGAGAATCCTATATTCCCATTTTTTTGTAAATACATATACTGTGTCCTCCCTCCAGCCTTTTTTTGCTTTTTCGATTCTACCTCTCGCCTTCAGCTAATCATCGCTGTATACTATATCGAATATTATTGCGGAGAGAAAAGCTTAATTTTTGTACACACAAACATAAAAAACTAACCATGGCATGTTTTACTTTTGTACCTTTTTCGTTTTCCCCCTTTTCAATACCATACGCAACGCACACTACATGTATTACTCTTCTTCTCTATTCTACTCCTCCTACGTCTTGGATCTTGGACAATGGAACAAGTTTTGCTCAGGGCAGGGGTAGGGTGATAAGAGTAACTTACTCGGTCCAATATACATATCTTACATATAAGTAGATACAGGGCATGCTTATTTGCATGTGTACAATACATGCAGAAAAACAAAGAGTAAACGAACCACAGGACGGCAAAAAAGTTTGCGTTGTGCAAAAATTCAAGGAAGCATTTTCAACCAAAGCATCAACATTATCACGAGAGATTAATTAGAATATGTTTTTTCAACGGCCATCAATGTGGTCATTCAATCGTCCACTTTATCTTAACCTTTATTTCATTTGTAGGCCCTGAACGTGGGCTAATTTTGTCCTTATCATTGCATTAAAAATAATACATTTCTCATTTTGAATTTTCTTCAATACATTATCATTCATCAACTCAATTTGTGGCTTTGACTTTGGTTCCAGCTCCAACATAACATTGAAGATGAAGCACACTACAATTCCGGGAGTGTAAATACGTATACACTCTCATTGTATGATTTTTATGTGTACAGAACATAAATCTAAAGTTACATTTTATCCTACCAGTCTCGATAGAATGTGTTTGTAATTTGTAACTATAATGTAATAATATAGGAAGAGATCGAATTGAATTTGAGTGTATACACATGTATGTATAATATTTTTCCAGATAAGTCTAGCGAAGTATGAAGGCATGCATAATAGCATCGGTAAAAGGTTTATAATATGAATGTACAAATGTAAAAAGTACAACGCAATCTTGTACACACCATTATTATGTAGAAAAGTTTGTTTGAATTCCGAGTATCTGTTACCTACAAGTACTAATTTTTTCAATATTATTGTACTGAGCCAGCAAAAAAAGTATGATGATGATTTTCTCTCTCTATTTATTAGCTCTATCTGATGAACTGCCATAATTCAGTTGATAGTTGATTATTATAAAAATAAATACGTAAAATACTTATTACATCGTCACGTTGCACAAAACGTTGCTTTTCCCGACATAAAGTTGATAAAGTTAAAATAATATTTTATCCCTACAATTAAATATAGATATATTGCAGATTTTAATTCGATTTTTTGCGAATGAAAGGCAAAAAATCTGTCCAGATTTCCAGACCTTGATTGGTATTGATAAGAGAATAGAGAAAGCATCTGTTTGTACGACACAAAAATTCAATAAACTAAATATATATTTTTTATACACTACCTATTCTCAACTGCACAAAACAACTGTACTGTACTGTACAAAACTGTAACAGAGGCGAGACTCTTGAAATTTCCTTTGCCGCAGTGCATTAATAATGAATACTTGTACAGCTACAGCAATTTTACTTGCATCTACAAAAGTACATAGATCATTTTGAGTTTGTAAACACTGGATTTCCTAATAGTAACACACTATGTATGTATGTACAACATACCAGACCAAAGTCAGTCATCGTTGTGGTTTTCTATATCATATTAAAATTTAACTACGAACGCAAACTTTAGCACAAACTTTTATACGCTAGATGCATAATTATATATATACACACTACATCATGCACAGCAACGTTTAAGCAATAAACATAAACTGAGCCTAATTCTCCTTCTGGTACTTTACGCAAGAGTTTTATGGTTAATGGTTGCTTATTCAATTCTTTTATGACAACTAACTAACTAACTAACTACAATGAAAACGACAGCATTTCTCATTCGACAACTTCTTCACTTCTTTCTTTCTATGTAACTTCCAAATTGTAACTTTTGGCCTCGCGGGTGACATTTTTTCTAAAAAAACAAATTACTTTACTATATATTCATAAAAACCTGACCATATTGTACATTATTTATTGTTGTAAATAAATATAGATATTATAAATACAGGTGAACTGAAAGCAAAGAAAGTTTGAATACTTTTATTAGCTATAATATATTGACTGAAAACGACGACGCAACAACTATATAATAATATGAATATGAATAGGAAAATATAAGTGAGAGAATTGAATCGTGGCAAACGAGGAGAGAGAGGCAAAGAGGTGAGGATTGGTAGACAAGAAAAAAATAACGTGCTATTCACCTCAGAACATTTAACCTTGATATCGAATTGACTCAAAATGAAAAATACTCACTCACTCACTCACTCGTTCGTTTGCTCACTCAGTCATAGTCACTCATTCAGAATATAGATTGTATTTGTATGAATACATGTGCAATATAATAAATATAAACCCATTATTAGATTATGTATACACACACATTTCATATCGGTGCTAGACGGATCCGAGTCATTCAAAATGGAGACTAACTCATCACACACACACACACACACACACACACACACACACACTGAATTCAATGGTATCAAAATACATGTTAGACTTCCAGGA
>JAQIVE010002146.1:0-21162 GCA_034698285.1 Sminthurinus bimaculatus | reverse complement strand
TGGATTCGGCACCTCTATGGGACTGAGTTTGATCGCTGAGGGTTTTGCAGATTTAGTTTTGGCGTATCGGATGTAAGTTCCCATAAAAAACTGTTCCAATAAAAAAACTTTTTATGGGATTTCTTATTTTTTTAATGATAACTTCAAAATGGCTGAATATTTTTGTGGCAGATATTCTTCGAGGCAGCTATCCTGGTCGGACTACACCAAGCAAAAGGCCGTGAGTCTCCTCGTAACGGCCATGTCCATAGGCATGTCAAGTATCGTGGATGGCCTTAAAGAAGCGGAAATCATTTACGGGGGAGCCTCGAAAAGTCGAGCTGCAATCAGTACCATGCAAACCACGGGCAAAGTTCTGACCCTTTCAACCGCAACCAGCGCGGTTCAAGCCATGAGCAGCACATTGGCCAGTCGAGCTGTAGTTAGCACGGTCAAATCCACGGGGAAAAGGTTGACCAAGCAGGCCTTCAAAAACATTGGCGCAGGTGCTGGAGAAACAACAACAACAACCGCCGGTCGACTTGCCCTCACGTCCTTCACCGACCAAATCTCCCGCTTTTGCTTCAGCAATCTTCGAGACGACATTACAAACGAGGTGGCGGGTCAACTTCGGGACAAGCTTGAAAACCCCTGGTTTTTCCGGGTCCTAAAAGGTCACTGGACCCTCGACAATTATGGACGACCTTTGGACAAAACTAAAATGACCAAAGTGCAGCGGCGAATCGAGATACTCGTTGAGTCAACCCTGAGTCCTAAATCGGACTTTTGGAAACGGCAGTGGGACTCGATTGGCTCTTCTTTGGCCAATGGGATATTGGACGATCCGATATTTGTGGGCAATGCCTTCAGCACAACAATGCTCGCTTGGGGGACCCTGTCAGGAGTCGAGGTCATCAGAAAGGTCATATCAAGGGTCTGTTGGCTAATTTTGGACAGGCTGGAAAAGATGGTCATCCCTCAAGTCACAGCCCTCCTCCAAAACCAAGGCCTCGTTTATACAACCACCACAAAGCTGAGGCCAAAGGTCAAGATCAATTTTGCTGAAACCTCAGACTACTTTGCGATTGACCTTACTGATAGTACATTTAGTTGGGTGGAGAAACTGAAAATTGAAGATATCTTTCGGAAACTGAATAACTTTCAAATGACCTTTGACCCAACCAAAGATCCCACGAAATCTGGCTTGAATACCATCCTCCAAAAATTGGTCGAATTGGTGACCAATCACATCATCAAAGTTGCAGACGCACATCTCGTTTCTCCGGTCATGTCAAAGGTCGGAGGTCAACTAATGGCCCAAATCACGGCGGATCTGCAAGACCGGTTTCCCCTCGACAGGACCGAGAGTACTTTTCTCAAGATGAGGAAGAAAGTGAGTGACCTCAAACAGAAGAACTCGTTGCACCTGACCGAGACTGACCGGGCTTATCTACATGAGTATGACCGGAAAATGGCCATGGTCAGTCGGACCCAGATGGTGACCAAAGCTTATGTAGTGGCCAATCAGAAGTGGACAAAAGTCCTGAACCTGATTCTCAATGAACCCGACCACCGACCTGGTCAAAGATCAGCAACAAATCCGGCAGAGGATGAAAGGTCAACCTCAAGGTCAAAGGTCAAAGACAGTATAAAACAAGTCGTCAAGGAAATTCTAGACTTTTCCTCCGCAAACGACGCGATAATGATGCACGCAGCCACGGATAACGGCCTGCAGATCGTCTTGACCTCTGACCCGAACGATCGGCTGAGTCCCGAGGAAATCTATCGTGGGGTCAAACTTATTCGTCTTGACCCTCCGACCTACGGAGACACTTCCGGTATGAGCCATTTTTTCCTCCTAGATGAACAAGGTCAAAAGGTCACCCTTGGGTCATCAGCAAGTTCATCCGTAGCTCATCAACGGGACATGAACTGCGGCTACGAAATAATTGGCGCCCTCTGCAACCCTCCAAAGTACTGGCTGACCGTGCTAACTGAGACTGCGGAGTCAATCCTTGACAACCCGGGTAAATTTGAAAACATTGTCCAGATGGTCCGGTGGCTCCAGGACCGACATCCTGAACCGGCCAAGCAGTTTACATTCCAGTTTACTTTAGAACCGAAAACGTCCGGTAAACGAAAGGTCAAAAAAGTCCGAAAGTCCAAAGAGGTCACAGAGGTCACCACAAACCCCCTTAAAGTATTCAATATGGACAGTGAACTTGTTCGAAAAGCGGTGGAGAAGGGACCCCGAAAGTCGGAGCAGACAAAACCCGGGGTCAAACTATTTGCCGCTCAGGTCGAGGGCATCGGTCATCTGATGATAAGCAAGGCAATTAAAAATGTTGACCACAGGATTAGCGAGCTCATGGAGAATAATGACCGGCAGGTTGGTACTTTTTTTATCGGACAAAATGGTCAACATCGTGTGATTGAACATACATGTATTGTACATATACCGGAAATTAAAATGATTAATGTCCGACAGGTTGACGCAGTTATTGGGACAAGTATGGACGACTTTCAGGTCAATACGCCAGCGCCATATTGGGCCGAGTCCATTGTCCATCTTCATTTAGACTCCAAGGGCTTACGAAGACCTCACTATGACATTGATGATGGTAAAACCGACTTTTTTGAAATTTCCCCGGAGAATGCCCGGCCGCTTGTGTATCAAGCAGCCGCCTTCATCCGCCTTCAATATTCGAGTCAGTTTCCCTCCCAGTATGACCAGTGGCTGGACAATCAAACCCCGGATTATCGGTCGTGGCTCCAGGAGCAGGACAACTTGTCTTAGTACAATTTCGCCTTTTTTTGGAGTTGAGATACTCCAAGTTTATTAGTCATTCAATAGAAGCAATAAAATATATTTAAAAACCTGGTGTTAATTTTCATGAAATCAAAATTTTATAAACTTTTCAGCATGCTTTATTAATTTTTTTTCAAAATTCCCAAATTTTTGCATATGTACAAATATTTTAAACACTATTCCCGTTTTTTCTCATGATGTCCCGCAAAATCAAAGGACCACCTCTTGGTTTCTTGGCGGGTCCATGAAGTGCTGCTCTTCCTCCCGTCTTGCTTCATTTCATCAATGCCCGCCTTTAAAACTGCCCCGATCCCCTCATCAATCCGCCCGGTATTCTCCTCAATCTGCTTGAAAACCGAGTCCAGAGAGTCGTCCGTGAACACGGTCTCCGTCTCTGAACGGGGTTCCAGATCCTCCGGTTTGGCCTGACTACTGACAATTTTATAGCCATTGTTGGGTACCAGGGCCTTATTGGCATCGATTTCAGAATCCTGGTTTCCGTTTTCCTCAGCTGATGATTCATTGTTAAAGTCCCGCTTAAAAAAGGCCTGAATAACCCCCGCCTGGGAGCGGTGGTCAAAGAGAGTGGACATATTCTGCAGGGTGGAAAATCGGTGGACCTTCCTCTGTATATAAATATTCTCCTTCAGACTTGAATTATGGGATCCAGTCTCCTCCACAAGTTGATGGTTGACCCGCCGGGTGAGGTAGGACAAAGGACCGGTGTTGTGGGAGGTTTCATTCTCCTCGTGGGTCGACTGCTGAAGCAGAAATTCGGGCAACGACGACGAAACTTGTTCTGATTCTCTCAATTTTTCCTGATCTGATCCACCGGAACTTGGCCCATGTGTTTTGACCTCAACCTTTGATTTTGTGTGCCGTGTGGTAAAAACTTCTTGAGCTCCAGAGCTTCTTCGAATGGTGGTATACGAGCTTTTTCGGACCGATTCATAGCTGTATAAATACTGGTTTTGAGGGGCTGTCTGAAAATGATGAAGGATTTATGAAAAGGACGAAAATTTTAAAATTTTGCTTTATTTTAGACTGTTTATTGAGCAAAAGTTTACTTATGTGTCAATTAAATATAAATTAGTACCTTGTTGGCTGAATTCTCTAAATTTCCTCGGGACTCATGTAAAAGAACTAAAAGCAAAAATGCTACTATGCAACTTGAAATTAAACCACTAAAGGTTCTCATTCTCAAAAATTTACAATGATAATATTTGCCCGTTTTAAGAAGAGCAGAAAGGATAAAATAGAAAACAAATTTTTGGTGCGTATGCGTCGAGTTTTTACTTTTTAATGGAAATATTATTGGAGGCTCGTTTTTAAATTTCAGAGATTAAAACTAACCCAAAATAAACCCAAAAAATGAACCTATTTCTAATTTTTAGTATATAATATGTGAATAAGCAATAACCATACAAAGGGTGAATACCTTTCTACCCTCATTTGAGCTTCAAAAAGAACAGTTAAATTGATCCTTTATTGTATTATCTACTTGAGCATTTTTAATCCGCGTTTAATCCCTTCAAAAAAAATTTCTCTCTCTTATTTTAATACATAAAAATGCCAAGTGTGAAATAAATGTAGATGGATAATGTGTAATTTTCCTACATTTTACAACCAAGGAAAAAATCAAGTAAAAAATAGAGTCTAAGCATCTCAGTAAGAACAAAAATTGTTCCAAATTATCAAAATTTGCTTAATATTTGATATCCAGCTTGTCCGCCCACCGCTGCAATTTTTTCAAAGACATGGTCATATTTGCTACATTTTGATCCTCATTGCTGTGCATGGCTTCGTCAATCACTGAGATGAGTCTCCCTGGGTCCTCTAGTTTTGCTTGAGCGTCCCTCAGTTTTAACACAAGGTTTGTGATTTCGTCGTCCAAATTACTGGTCTGGGGCTCGTTTGATGGTAACATTATTGACATCGGTACTTGACCTGGTGGAGGCAAAGGTTGACCATGGGAAAAAATACTAGATCCGTATGAGGCGGGTATTACTTGAGTTTGATATGGAGTTTGAACTAATGCTGGTACCCCAAAATTGGCCATTTGTCCCAAAATTTTACTCCCTCCTTCTACCGGAGAATAGGACCAAATAGTTTGAGGTTTAAATTCTGCCCTGGTTACCGAGGCTTGGGAATAATTAGGATGATTAATTGTTGCCGGTTGCACTTCATCTGCATCTCGCAAGTTGAGACCAAGTCGACTGATATGCTTTTCTCTAGTACTTTCCAGCTCCTTCCTCACAGTCGATTTCCAGCTTTCGGGGAGTTTCAATGCAGTTGAACTTGTATTTGCTAAAGTCTCAATTATTTCGTTCATTTTTGTCTGGGGATTCAAATTATCTGTTCCATAGGGTACGACCGCATTTTGAAATTGAAATTGAGTTTGATTTTGAAGGGAAATGTTCTCCAGGAAAAATTGATACTCGATTTTGGCCTTGCCTCGAAGCCTTTCCGCCTCGTCCACATTTTCTTGGTTCAGCTTGTGTGCCTCAGGAAGATTCAGCTCAATTTTTTCTTTCAGGTTGACACACTGTTGTTGCCAGGCAACGGTGTAGGGGGCATACTCAAATCCGTGTTGATGTAAAAACGAGGTTGTGATTGATTTGGTAACGTTTGCATGAAAGTCATCAAGTTCATCCTTGTTGTAGAATTTTTTTTGCAAAGCTTCGTTCCTTATTTGGTAATACTTGGCGAGAGCTTTTTCACTTGCAATTTTGAGTGACCCGTCTTCGTCGTTCGGGTGGACGGCGCAGGCCGAGGTCAGAATTTTTAAAAGGGTGTCCAGGGCGACGGGAGAATCCAAAGAGCGGTTGGAGTTGTTGGGGAAGTTTCCGTTGTCGACCTCTTCAAACTTGACTTTGTCGTGGTGTCTGGAGGCGCTAAAAATGACCGTGAACTTGCGATTCAGTTCAAAAGAAAGGCTGGAAGGGAGGTTTTGCAAGCTGGAGTCTCTGTCCCGGAATGGTATGTCCTAAAAACATTTGACAAAAAATTATTAAATTAAAAAATACTTCAATTTAAAAAATAAAATAATGTATTATTTATTATGGTAGATTCGCAAAAAAGGTTTTGTCTTGACAGCGCAGCGTCAGTCAGGATTCTGGATAGAATAAATATGTATTTTTAGAGCCAAATTTTCAAAACCGTGTACAAGGGATGAAAATTGCCTTATTCTGGTTTTTCATGGTGGCGAGACCGAATATCCGGTAAAAATTCCAATAATACCCAAATGCCGGACTATTTCCGGACATTTCCGAACGAATCCAGAAATTGACTATCGTTATGAGCTAAGTTGTATCCAAAGGAACCAAAATAACTAAAACTAACCAAAAATCGTGTTTTTTGCCGAAAACCCAGAAAATCCGGACATTTTCGGATGGATCCAAAAACTGGTTATTTTCACAACGTAAAATGACAATGAAAGATTTCAAATTTTTTTAACATGGGCAAAAAACAACTTTGACCTAGAGACTTAGGAGAATCCGGGTATTTTGGATTCGTCAATTTTTTTCAACAGGATATTTGGTTTTGGCATCATGAAAAACCGAAATATGGTGATTTTCACTGTTTTTACACGATCCTGAAAATTTGGGACTGACATGACGTTGCGCTGTCAACCCACAAATTTTTGGAAAATAGATTTTATGTATGTATCCGTATCACTTACTTTTTCATCTTGTATTTTGATGACAGTTTTTGAGATGTTGAACAAAAGATCAATGTAGAAATCGGATATTTTATGAGGGATCACATCCGAATAATTTTTTGGTTCTTTTGTTGCCTCAACAGCAACAAGTTGAACTACAATAAAGGGACAGGCTGAGAGATGACCAAAGATGTGTGGAAAAACTCGCAGCTGCATTTTAGTCGGTCGTTTGCTACTTTGTTCAAGAAATATTCTGTGGATCAGCGTAACGAGCACCACTTGCGGGGAGGAAGGTGACGAGGATGCCGAGGACAGTATACGATCTAGTTGGTCAATGTCCCGGCTCCAGCAGTTTATCTGCGACCCCGAGACCGAGAGAATGGTAATGTATTCACGACTCCTTTCTGTGGTCTGTTGGCTGGTCGCCGGCAGCCTTGTCATTGCTGCTGTGCCTCTATAATTTTGTGAAGAAAAATCAGTCGGATCCGTGTCAAACCTTGAGCGTGGAGTGTCCATAAAAGTCTGGATGTCTTTTCGGAGCAGAGAAATTGCTTTTTGTATCTCGTCCCTTAATTTTGTTCCATCCGGCCAGTTTTCCAAATTAAGAGCGTCCAGCTTTTCGTCTAATTTTCTCAGCAGTTGATTTGTTTCCCTTTGGGTCTCAAGCAGGAGGAGATCCCCGTTTTTCTTTTGATCTTCTACTAATTTCCCAAGGTCCTCTGCCTCCTTTTGCAGGTAGTCTAACTTGACCATGAACGAGTCTGCAATGTACAATAAAAATAATTAATGCATCAAAAAATAATCCAACCGTCCCTTAGAGAAACATCTAGTCAAATTTCATCAGTTTTTCGTGAGATTTGACAAGGTTGACAATTTTATAGGAGTCTTTCATGGTACATATTTTATAAAAATGTTATCAGTTTTTAAAATCAAAAATTGTCAATCTTGTCAAATCTCATCAAATTTTTATGAGATTTTCATCGAAATCTTATCAACAGTTTAATATTTAATAAAAAAAAGGTTTCCACCAAATTCGTGTCAAAATTGCATGAGATTATTTTACAAAGTTTTTGCAAACTGTCACGCAATTTCAACAAGTACGGTATAGATACTAGATACTATGCTGTATCACATGCAAAAAAACTGATGGAATATTTACTATGCAATTTTTGCAGCTTTTTTACAATTCCTCATTAAAAACTAAAATGCTCCAAAATTTTTATTGTGCTCACGGTTGCTATTGGTGACTGCATGTTGACTGTAAAATTTTGCCTGCAGTTCAGTGTCCAACATTGACACTTTGCCTTCAAAGTTCCTCGACCAAATTTGCCGGCGTTCCTCTGTATTGTTGAGATTGCGATGAAGACCCGCACTGGAATTAGTAGCGGCAACTGTTTTAAAATCCTGGACTAGGTTTTCATTTTGACTAGGTTTGGCTTTACTTTTTGTTGAAAATAGGGGCATGTTTACTATTTAAAAATTAAATACAAAACCAGTGTACTATTTTTTTATTTCAAAGAAAAGTCTATTATTTTTTAAGCCGGACTGTAAGTATGTTTCCCGCACACAATATCAAATTTTTGCACTTGAAAGCTAAATAAGCCAGGCACTGTGTATTTGTGATTTATCCAGTATAAAAGATACACAATACTTTTTTCAATATTCAACAGCAGTCTGTTCTCTGTTCTCTCACTTCTTACTCACTTTTTGACTTTAACATTAGATAAGAGCTAAAACTTGTTTACCAAATGTGTGTACGTACTTATGAATATGCACAGAATATATCAGTATTACTCAAGTAATGGCATTTTGCACTTAACCCACTACTACTAGACTACTATACATAGTTGAAGCTCCAAAAGAGTTGACAGTTTTATCGTTTAATTTATGGGGCACATGGCGACAATTATAGCCAGATTTTGTATATATACTTATATATTATATATATTATGTATATTCTATTCGCATGGATTCTTCTAATTAAACAACAACAGTAGGATTGTACAATATGTAATATGTAGTATGAAGTCTGTAGAAGCTTAATTGCAGTACAAAAATCTGTACAAAACTAAACGGCGAGACTACAGGGAGAGTAACCTTGAGTATATATTGAAAGTATTGTATGTTTTAATTATATCTACACATTATAGGCAGAATTTTGCTATTTGTGTTTCTATCCGCTCGCCGCTGTATTGACTCAGAGTCCAAACTCCAAATGTCTTGCCAGTGTGTGAGTCAACTTGAATTTCTTGGAAATTGTACCCATACAATATTTTTTAATTCACTCCACTCAACCCGAGACTATAATAATATTAGTACATAGATATAATAAGTATGTATCTGTATATTATTTACATTGATACGGAGGAGAAGCGTCGGTTCTCTAATGTAGCTTGAAATTTTTAACAGTATAAACAAAATGTCAAGTTAGTCAGATAGATAGATAGAAGCCAGGCACAATCCTTGTAGCAATATCTATTTTTGCCTACCCTCTTGTTTTGACTACGTAACTAAGTAAGCATACTAACTGCACTATTATACACTTCCACTGGCGAATCTCGATATACATATCTGCAGACTGCAGACAAACGTATGTAGAACGTAGAACGTTGTGCTAGTCAAAAGTGTATATTTTACGTATATTATACTTAAGTACAACTCACACGTTTAAAATTTCCAACGGCGGATTATTATTGTCGATTTGAGAGTTAACTCGAGTTTACTGCAAAAACAAAAAGGTAAATATTAAAATATTGTTGTATTTTGGAGAACAATAATTGCGTCAACAAAAAAAATATAGTTATATATTATAACTTTGTCACGAAATTTTTTTTATTATAGTGTATAAAAAATGAAAAATAAATAGTATCTCCTTTATTTATGTACTGTTGAAAGGTTGCCGTGAAACTGGATGGCGGATGACGGATGGTGAACTGTGACTGTGATCTTGATTTTGGCGACTGTGGCATTTTTTTAAATCTTCGTTGAAAAATCCAAGGACGCGAAATAACGAGATAACGGGAAATTGGAATTCAAGTTGAAGACTTGACCTTGGAAACGCCGGTGACTCTTTTACTGATGACAGCAAGTCAAAACATTTCATGCCGGGAGGAGACTCGTATTGACTATTTGCTGTGTATTGTGCATACAGAATATCATCATCATTTTTAACAAGGTAAGACTCTTACTTAAATTTCATGTGTAATTTTTTGTAGTTATACATACATAGTGGCAAGTTCAAAAGTTTTGAAAATATTTAAATGAAGAATGAAGAAGAAAAGACATTGGTTTTATTTAAAATTATAGTGCATAAATTGTAGCTAGTTTTTAATGAATATGAATAATAGAATTGCCTATAATGGCAGAAGTGAAGGCGAAAGCCAGCTGATATTTAATTTTTTGTGTGCGTTGACATTGAAAATGAATGCAAACCTTTTCGTCTGACTTTTGGTGTAGTGTATCTTGTGTATGTATATGGATACATCTAATAGTAACCCTTAGAAAAAAAGTTTGTCAAAAAATTCCGTGAAATTTTGGCACGATTTTGGTCGAAAATCTTATGAATTTTGATCAACTTTTGATGATATTTTGATTAAATATTATGAAAATCTCATTAAAAATGGTCAAACTTGTCGAATCTCATCAAAAATTGTCAAACTTGTCAAATCTTGTCAAATCTCATCAAAGTTTTATGAGATTTGATAAGATTTTTTTCTAAGGGAAGTAGCTATAATGACCATTTTTCAAAATATCCCCTAGAAAGAAACAGATGAA
The DNA here is from genome assembly GCA_034698285.1 of Sminthurinus bimaculatus. NCBI lineage: Eukaryota > Metazoa > Arthropoda > Collembola > Symphypleona > Katiannidae > Sminthurinus > Sminthurinus bimaculatus. The sequence continues at coordinate 10,939 of JAQIVE010002146.1, read as the reverse complement.
GTTTCATCATGAGGTTTAACGTAGCAAACTTCATGAGATTAACATGCTTTTTTCATGACAAAAAACACTTTTTATCAGACGATTCACAACTTGAGAAAAAGTTTGCTATATTTACAGCTGCAAAATTAAATGTGTACAGGCTGGATAAATATAAATATTTACACGCACATACATGCATATTTTCTAAATCGCAAAAGATCAAAGTTAGTTCCTCATATACAGAAGGATAGAATGAATTGTAGTTAAACATGGATGATGTGCAGTCCCAGGACAATGTTAAAAAATAAAAGACATGCAAATGCATAAATATTTACGTGAAAAAAATTACATTGAAAATAAAAATTATGTTGGAAATTAAAACATAAAAATCGTACACTGTACAGAGTTGTCTCATTGCCTTTAAATTAAAAAACTCGGTCTTTATCTAAAGTCATTTAGTTTCAATTTTTTCCAATCTGGAGCAATCAAAGTTTTAATTTTTTCGGGGTATCACAATAAATCAACGTGTTCTGCCAGGAAATTTCAAACATTTGATTCGCGAGTCACATTCTTTTTACGTTTAACGTACATAAAAACCAAATTATTATTTTTAACTTTGGGAGAAAGAGTCGGGAATTAAAATTTCAATAAAATAATTTTTTATGGGGTAGCAATAGTCGAATGAGAGTATTAATAATTACCTGTAAAATGTCTGTACAAAAATGTCAAACTATTTTTTAACTGTCCTGTGGCTTCGTTTTCATGTTTAATTGCAGGTGCATCCAGTAGCTAGTTAGCTGTATGATGGAAGAAGTGCCTCAAGGCCCAGACATGACAGGTCGACCGGTAAAAATAGTTGATTTCCACACTCCGTCGGACGGCGGATTAGACCAGCTGCAGATAACCCCGGAATTGGAGCCAATCTTGGCACAAAGTGGAGAGCGACCCATCGGAATCCTCTGCATAACCGGACCAAAACGAACCGGCAAATCTTTAATGCTCACCTACATGATGAAGTACCTCAGCCACATTTCAAAATTACGAAATAGTCAAAATCCAGGTCAGAATGACCACTGGCTGCATTTGGACCAGGAGGCTGGAGAAACTTTGACCAACTTGAACTGTTTCGAATGGAGAAACGGCCTTGACATAACCACGACGGGAATGTGGCTGTGGTCAAAACCTTTTACTTTGACCTACCCCAGAGAGGACCTGGGAGGAGCCCCCTTGACCTTTGACCTTTACCTCATGGACACCCAAGGAATTTTTGACGACCAGACCGGAGAGCGGGAATGGAACATGATCATCGGTCTCAGCCTCGTCATGTCATCTACCTTGATCTTCAATCAAATGCGGGAACTTGACTCCAACATCATCAAGTGTCTTGAGAGCTACTTTGCATTTGGGACCTTGGCTTGTGATGATGTGGCTCAGGTCAAAAGCCCAGGTCAAGGTCAAGGTCAAGGTCAATCCTCTTCTGATCAACTGGAAAGTTTAAAGATTCAATTCGAGAAACTCGTCTTCCTGATCCGGGACTGGCCCCAAAGTTACTCAAAAAAATACAGTTATGGCCTAAATGGAGGGTCCGATTACTTGAACAACCAGATATTCAACTCGAGTCTACTTAAAGAAGAAAACCGAATTGTCCGAGAAAAGATCCGCCAAAGCTTCCAAAAAATCCAGTGCTGCCCCCTGCCAAACCCGGGACAAGTCGTTGAGGAGGACGATTTCGCGGGTGATGTTTCAAAACTTCCCTCCATATTTGTGGATCAGGCCAAGTCCTTTATCGAGGCCATTTTGAACCCCTCAAACTTCCCTTTGATGGCTCTTCGGGGCCGAAAACTGAAAGGGTCCGAAGTCTTCCGAAACTTTCAAATGTATGTCAACATGTTCAATCAGCTCCCTTCGTTTCAGTCCCTCCGCAACGTGTATCAACTCACCTTACTTGACTCCCTCGTCCAGGAATCCTACGACATCTACCGAGAACAAATGACCCTTCAGATGGCTCCAAATAAGTTTTACCATCTCCAGGAAATTTGTTCCATCTTCTACAGCTCCGCTTGGGATGCGGCCATCCACCATTTTCAAAAGTCTTGTCCCTTCTGCTCCCCCGAAAATGTGGACCACTATTTGACCAAACTGAAAGCTGAACTAAATTCCTCCCTGAAGAAAACCTGTGATGAAAATGCCCAGTTCCTGCAAAAATGTATCGGAGAATCCACCCAGAATTTTGAAGACATTCTTCGATCCAAGTTGAGTCAAGGAGCATTCTTTTTGGAGGAAGACTTTAAACAACTTTGTGAGTCAGCGCGGGCCGAGGCGCTTAAACTGTTTGTGGAGCGCTGTGGATGGGCTCACGATGAAAAGTACATGGATGAAGTTGTGGCAGCCAATAAAGAGTCAAAGGAAAATTTTATGGGAGTGGACAATTTTATAGTCGAAAGGGCCAAATTAAATAATGAAAATGTGATGATGAAGGTTATTCAAGATTTAACAAAGAAAAGTGAGAAGATCATCGAAGAATGTCTCCAAAGTATGAGGGAAGATACCGGATTTTCTGCAGCAAGATTTTTACCACCTAGGCTTCTTCAACATCTTCAACAAAACCTTGTAAATTTAGCAAAAGAAACTTTTCTTCAAGACACCGCTCGATATCCATCAATTTTCATCGAGAATCTGTTAAAGGAGTTGGAGAACATCCTGGTGGGTAAATTCGAGTTATTGGCTAAGGAGAGTATCAGCAGTTGGGAGAGGGAGAAAAAGGAAATTTTAGACAAATATGAACAGTCAATAAAAAATAATATCGGCGATAACAAATTTTTGGGAGATCAAGAAATTCAGACTTTTTATCAACAGCAATTTAATCTACTGGCTGTTCAGAGAATGGAGAATCTAGAAAGTATTTTAAAAACTCCACAAAAAAATCAGGATGATCAACCAGCTGAAAAAATCAGCATTAAACTCGACGAAGACTACCTAAACATTTTTAAATCAGATTTTGAAGACTTGATCCAGCAACTGAAAACCGAGGTTGATTCGATAAATTCAGAGTATTCAAAATTAAACATGGCGGCGAAAGAAAAGTTCCTTGAGAAAAGAGTCCAAATTCTGGAAATGGAGTATCAGCATGATTTGGAGACCAACTTTTCCAAACATGATTTGTTAACGGTGGAACAAATGAACGACCTAAATGTTGAAATAAAGTCAACAAATCTAGTCAAACTCCAGGATGAATTCCCCGACAAAAATTCGGACCTCCTCAAAAGCTTCCAAACAATGTTAGAGTCAAACATGGCGGAAGTTTTAGAGAAAGAAGCAATCAAACGACAGCAAAAAAATGAACAGTTTGTCGAATCAGAAATTTCAAAGTCCAGCAGCAATGTTTTGGTGGAAGTGTTGAAGAACGTGCAAGATTCGACCAGTATGGATCAAAATTTCTCAAGTTTCTTTGAGCAAGCTAATTCAAATTCATCAGAGACATTTTCAAAAGTCATCGAAATTCTTCCAGAGTCTGACAAAGAAAAGTGGACCACTCAGCTCAAAAATCGTCTTGAAGCAGCGCAAAAAGAGTTCCTCAGCAACTTCCAAGAACTAGTCACAATACCTCTGGAAATGTACAACAACGAAATGATTCGTTTAATAGTAGACCAAGTAGGACAAGATGATCATAAATGTAGGAGATATCATCATCCCGAGAAGATTTCTGGAGATTTTCAAACTTGTTCCAGCAACCTAGCAAGCAAAAAGTTTGAAGAATGTCTGCAGCCATCACCATATCGGGACCAATTTCGGGCAGTGCTCGTAAAAAGAATGGAAAGCTCTTTGACCAACCATCTCAACGAGAATCACAAGTTTCTTCAAGATGCTCTTCAGGATGCAAATGATCTGTATCAGAAAACAATCAAGGAATCCATTGACCTAGCCCTCTTCGTTTCGGATAAAGAATTCGAGCAAATTTGTGACAAATCGAGAATTTTCGCTCGGAACAGTTTTCTTCAAAAATGTGGCCAAAGCTCCGAATATTTACAAAAGGTTATCGAAGAATTATCATCTACCAGCAACTTTCTACATCAAAACAATGCCTTCAAGCAAGAACTTCGTCTATCAAACAAACAAGCCAAGATTGACTACAGTGACACCTTTAAGCTGCAGAAAGATGCTCTTGTACAAGAGTATACCGAAAAAATGAGTTCTTTACTAGAGCAGTATAAATTTCTTCCAACAAACCTTCTCAAACATGTCCACAACTGCATCAAAAAGCAAATCGTTGACAGTTTTCTGGAAGAATCCAAATTGAAAATTCCTCTAGCAGATGCTGAACATGGTGCCACCAGCCTGGATAAATCTTTATGCGAGAATTTCCCCCAATTCAAAAACCAGTCACAAAAAAATTGGGAAACGGAGAAAAACCGAATGATCAAAAAGTATCGAGCAATCCTCAAAAAGAATGTGGACGGAGTTGGCGAAAAATTTGTTAAGGACGATAAACTTGCCAGCTTATGTGATGAACAGTTTCAGAAACAAGTTTTTCAAGCAATAAACAAATTTCAAAGTAGCTGGAAAGAAATCATCGAGCAATTTCCCCTAGAGGACCCGAATTCCTTGACCAGCGACTCAGAAGACTTGATAAAGGAAGTCAAAGCAGAAATTCAGCAGGTCAACTCAGAATTTTCAAAAATCAACCTAACCGAGCAACAAAAGCATCTCCACGTTCAAATCGAAGAGTTGCAGAAAAAATTCAACGAAAATCTTGCAGCTGCTCTATCTGTCTCCGGAATTTTATCAGAGTCCCAAGTTCGAGCAAATGCTGATGTCGAAAAAGAAAAAATAATGACCAGTCTTCGAAACTCCTGCCCCTCCAACGACAAAAATCTTCTTGCAACCTTCGAAAGAAAATTGGAGGCCAAAATGGCCGAAAGTTATGGCCGACTTGCTGAAGAGAGGAATCAAAAGAACAATTCATACATTCAAGAACAGATTTCCAAATGCCTTCAATCCTACAAAACCGAGGTGGAGCAACACAAGGGAGTGGACCGAACTCAGTTCACCAACTTTGATAAACAAGCTGCGGACAACGCCATGACCAGACTTCAACCATTGATCCAGTCACTCAGTGAAAGCGCCCGGGAAAAATGGCGCCTTGACCTCAAGTCCAAGATTGAACTGGCCAGGATCCTCCTTTTTGATGCCTTCACCGCCAGAGCCAACACTTTAACCCAGGATCTTCAAAAATGTGTTGAAGAATCCCTCCAGCAGTACTGCACTCTCATCAAACAGTCGGACATCATGACCCGGGGAATTTTCAGCAGTGACGAATCCGAGTTCAGAGAGCGTCACAAAAACGCCTACGATGCTGCCATCGAGCTCTTCGACGAACAATCTGCTCTACTCGCCCACAACTGCAAGACCAACTTCTACGACCTCACCCGACCATTCCGCCAAAATTTGATCCAGCAACTGGAACAAAAACTTGAGGAACTTTCCTCAGTCGACAGCCGCAACCGGGAAAAATTTTCAACGGACCTCCAAAATATGATCAAGGAAGTTAACAAGAGCTACAAGTCCAAACTAAATTTTGATGCGGAAAATGAAGCCATCTTTAAGAAGGACCACCAAAAGGCGGGAGAATTTGCAGTAACCGAATTTCAATCAAAATTGGGTGAACCCACCTTCAACAACCTGACGAGCGCCTTCAAAAAAGATTTGATAACCGCGTTCAAATCAAACAATCTCACCAAATTTTTGAACAAGGCTTTGGAGGACTTTCAAGATGATGAAGCGGATCGAAAGATTGCGATCGAGCACTGCTTCAACCTAGTCAAAGCAGAGTACAACAACAAGATGAAGAGCTACATGGACAGCCAGAAATATCACAAGTTGGACGAGTTTGAGCGGAAGCACAAGGAAATCTGCAAGATCCTCATCCAGGAAAAGATTGTCAATGCCAACGTCAACTTGAGTGAGATGGGGCAGAAAATTTTGGAGAAGGATTTATACATCTGTTTCGAGGGCTATAAGAAAGAATTTTTTGCCAAATTCGAAACAGCCAATTTGGCCATCGGCATTGACCTCGGAACGACAAACTCCTGCGTCGCCCTGTATGACCGACATCAAAACGGCCTCAGAGCCAACGTCTTGGGCAACTCCACCAAAAAGATTGTGCCAAGCTACGTTTACTTCGAAAAATCCGGTTCCACCATCGTTGGGGATGTTGCCCGAGATCGAGCGGAAACGGATCCTTCAAACACCGTTTTCGAAGCCAAGAGGTTGATTGGCCGCCATTTTGATGACCACCACGTCCAACAGGACATTGAACTCTGGCCCTTCAAAGTGGTCAAGGATACATTAAGGAACGAGCCAAGGATCAAAATTCGGGAGAAGCTCCTTCAACCTCACGAAGTTTCGGCCAAAGTTCTCCAGGAAATGAAAAAAATTGCGGATGAGTCCACCGGGAGAATCGTGACCCATGCGGTCATCACGGTTCCCGCCTATTTCAACCAGGACCAGCGGGAAAAAACTATCGAGGCGGGGAAGGCGGCGGGACTTCACGTCTTGGAAATCATCAGCGAGCCCACAGCCGCCATCACGGCCTACAGTCTGGAGCATCAAGATGCCAACGACCACAACATTCTGGTGTTTGACCTCGGCGGCGGGACCTTTGACATATCCATCGTCCACTTGACCCGGGGGAATGTCAACGTGTTGGGCACGGGCGGGGACACTCACCTTGGCGGCGGGGACTTTGACAATAGGCTGGCCATTTATTGTCTTGATCAGTTCAAAATCCAACATCCGGGGATCGCCATAGAAACCAACTGGCAGAAGGAGAGGGACGAAAAGAAGCGGGAAGAAATTTTGTGTCGAACTCAACGACTCAAGAAAAAGTGCGAAGCGGTCAAGATCTTACTGTCCAAATTGCAGAGTGCCGAGGTCATCCTCGGTCATTTCGCCGACGACATTCCCCTAAAGGTCGAGGTCACGAGGAGCAAGTTTGAGGAAATAAATCAAGATTTGTTTGACCAATGCATCTCTGTGATGAATCGAACGGTTGAGGAAGCACACTTGAAGTGGAGGGACATCTCAAAAATTTTGCTGGTCGGGGGTTCGACGCTGGTGCCCAAGGTTCAGGAGATGATTCGACAGGCGGTGGGACCATCCATCGAAATTTTGGGGCATGTCAACCGGGATGAGGTCGTGGCTTGTGGTGCGGCAATCCAGGCCGCCATCTTGAATGGCGAACATCAGGCGGTAAAAGGACTCCTCACGATCAACGATGTGACGGCTCAAAATATTGGGATCAAGGATGCCTCGGGAGACTTTCACATTTTCATCGAAAAAAATACCAAAATTCCCCACAGTGTGACTAAAACCCGGGTCACAGCTCAGGATCAGCAGACGGAGGTCTCCTTTAACTTTTACCAAGGAAGGGAGCCGATAGCTGTGAATAACCACTTTTTGGGAGAGTTTGTAATTTCAAATGTACCCGCAGCGCCCAAGGGGAAAGAGGAGTTTGATGTCTGTATGAATATTGACAAAAGTGGGGTTCTTACTATTCACGCCAAGAGCACGAAGCATTCCAACCTCGAAAATAAAATTACAATCAGGAAACTGTAGGAAACTAAAATACAATCAAGTAGTTTCAAATTCAATTTCGCCAAAAATATATTTTAATTTTTTAAATAATGATATTAAGCATAATGTAATATTTTTGTATTCAAAAACAAATATACTTTTACATTATATTATATGCGCAATACAAATTCAAAACAAGCCCTTAGAAAAAAATTTTGTCAAAAAATCTCATGGGACTTTAGTACAACTTTGGTAGAAAATTTTATCAATTTTGATAAAATGCCATAAAAATCGCGTCAAAATTTGTCAATTTTGTCAATCCTCATCAAAATTTTTAGAAGAGATTTTTTTCTAAGGGAGTTTCTACAATGTGAACCTTAAATTCTCACAAAAATACTACTTATTCGAATAATATTATAAGCATAAAGCATATCAAAGATGCTACAACTATTATGTAACTAAAATTATAAAAACTACGTGACTGTTTCCTAAAATGTACAATGTATAGTTTAATTTTCAAAATTCAATGTGAATAAAGATCCAAAATACACCAAAAAATTAAAATGATGACAAAAAATTTCAAAATTTCAAAAAAAAAACCAACTTACCTTTTTTAAAGCCTTGCCAACAAGTTTACAAGGGGGTTATTGTTTTAGTTACAAAATTTTCAGTAAATTTTTTTCGCGAGGTTATGGTTATTATGCCATAAAACCTTTGAAATCAGTACAAACTCGATTGACATCTTCTGATTTTATTTACGCGTATAATTCCAAATTCCACCTTTCATCTTCATGCTTTACTTTTTTGTCTTGAGGCTTCATAAACCCGTAAGCATCAACAGTGACTAGACTTTGAGTTCATCAGGTGGACTTTTAGTTTTTTTTATTAGAGGCACCAAAAATGAAAAAGAAATGCTTGAAAATAGCAATTAATTAATGTTTCAAAAAGTTCAAAATACTTAGTGGATAATTTTTAATTTCCAGGAGTCTTCTCCAGCCTCCCAATTAGATCATGGCAGGCCAGGATATTGACGAGGATGAGAACAAGGAGCACAAACCAGAAGTGGAGCAACAGATTTTAGACCGGAATGAGCTACAAAATTGGATGAATCAAGAAACGCTTACAAAATGTGATAATTATAATCCCTGTGATACAACTATTGACACAAGTACCTTAAATTCATCACAATCCTCAACATTTCATGGAGATGACGAGCGAATCACTCGACGACTGTGGCGGAGAATTTTGAAGCTCTTTATTCTTTACGATTATGACCTCCCCACAATCAAGAGAAAACTGACAAAGGACTTTCACTTATCTCAGTTTATCAGATCTGATGTCCAACCTCATACTGCTCGTCAAAATCAGGCTCCCTGTCGCCCTCTAACATCTAGGGAAGAATTTTACCTCAATCAAAAAATGTTGAAGTATGCCGCCGACCTTTGGAAATCCGAGCTGCCGTCCAAGCTGGAACAACAATTAAGTTTTACAAACCCACAGTCAGTCAATATTGATGAACTAAACAAGGTTCTGGAACAACTGGAGAAAACTGCAATTCTGTCCCAAATCCCGGATTACACGCACACACTAAAATTCCGACTTATCCTTCTTATTTTTCAAAACGAGATTAATTCACACCGACAGCTCCAACTCACTTTTGAGCAAAATTTGGTGTCCCACTACAAAAAAATTCATGCTCAATTCATTTTGAATAGTTGTGCCGAGCTTTTGAAGGAACTTGAATTTTTTACCCATTTTCAAAATTTTTGACGAGTCAATCTCGTTTTTCCATCAAAAAGCAAATTGTTAGCCCGTCCTGTAATTTAAATGCCGATCTTCCGAAACAAAGTTTCATCGTTTACAACATCATGAAAAATATTGACCAAGTTGAGGATCAAAATTGGACCGTAGAAATCTGCAATCTGTTTCAAGCCTGTCGAGAAATTCAGGATCAAGGGCCTTCATCCACATTTAAAGCAAAGTATCAAAGTTTAGTTTCCGAATATTTCAAGCCCACAAAATATGAGAAAAATGGCCACATTTTAAAAATTACGGGCTCTTCAATCTCTTTTGACCGTGATGTCGATCAGCCGGATTGTTGGCTAAATAATGTAGATAACCTTGATTTACTCCAAATAAAAGAAGTCCACATAATATCCTCGGTAGAAATCCTTGTCGACGCTGACCTCACCGCCGAGTTTTGGTTGGGAAAAAACCTTTTTCTATACACCAAGCAAGTTTTTGTCCATGAAGTCCATCAAGTAACCATTAATTTGTCCGGAAAGCCCACAAATCCGGTCGGAATCCCTCCGGGAAAACCGGCAACCCCTTTGACACCCAGGGAAAAGGGAGTGAATGGAGTAAATGGCGAGCCCTGGAAATTTGATCATTGTGTGACCGACAAAATTTAAAACAAGAGGAATCTCTTAATCTTTACGGACGGGAGCGCGGGGTCCAACGGTGGAAAGGGGGGCGACGGGGCGAAATAAAAAAAGTGATTCATATTTCGGTACAATCCGCCATCTTTTGATCGTATCGCCCATAAATAGGTCCGCCAGATGGCAATATGAGCCCAGTAAATGCCGTAGCTGGCCCTTGAAACGGACGCCATGAAAATTGGACACTTTTCAAAGATCCTATTGCCCGTCACCACCCCAAACACCCAGACGGCCCCCGTCTGTACCACAAGCACCGGGGTGAGATTCCCAAAATATTCTGGCTTGTTTCCTCTAAACTCCCCGGACCAGTCAATGTACAATAAACTATAGGCAAAAGACGAGCCCAGGTACGCCCCCAACATCACCGTCGTCAGCAGGCTGAGCTTCCAGGGTCTTTTCTTTCTCCAGATGTCGGATTGAAAGTGTCTCTGGATTTTTTTCCGATATCGGTGAGCAACTCCCCCAAGGAGAAAGTAGCCAAATAGTCCCCGGAATACGGACAAGTTCAGCCCTGTATATTCAAGCACGGTTGAGTGAATACTGTGACCCCAAATCTGGAACTCGCCGATGACTGAGACAAGCCACAGGGTCAGAATGTAAAGAAGGGTCGAGCCACTGGAATTCTGGAAGAAGGGTCGACTCATGGGCAGCTGGATGTACATGGGGAGGAGCTCAAACATGAACCACAAGTGACCAAGGGCTTTCAGATTCAGCAGCTTGACGTCGAGAAACGTGGACCGGTTACCGTGGATGTAGTCCATCAGGTGGTAGATCAAGGACCAACAGACCAAGGGGATGAGCAGTCGCTGGATAATTCTTTTTCGCCACAAAACTCCCAGCTCCTCCGCCTTCCGGTCAAGGAGAAGGGCACCGGACAGCATGAAGAATATTGGCACGCCGAAGCGGCCAAGGCCAAGGAAGTAGAATTTTACAATACTGTGGTCGCCGTA
>JAQIVE010002145.1:0-21163 GCA_034698285.1 Sminthurinus bimaculatus | reverse complement strand
GCCTATTAGCTTGCTTGCTATATGGATTTACGTAGGATAGGCTTTCATTCCACGTTCGGTAAAAACCCTGTACATACGTACGTAACCTTATGTATAAAAAGTATACGCGAAAGAAAATGTAAAAAACAAATGAAAATCAAAAGGAATACCTATTTATATGTATGCATGTATGTAAGAAAATTGTACGGAGAAAGAAGTCCATAGTTATGATTTTGTGTACAAGAAAAAAAGAGAGTGAGCTTCTCGAAAGTTCGAATTAATGAGCAAATCAATTGCCTGATGATATTAAAGATCTTCCCCTATAATCATCTAATCAATATAGTTATGGTGTGGCTCTCGTCTCGGATGTATGTGTATATGATGATGATCACCACTAGTCTACCACAAACCTAAGAAAAAAATATATTATTGGGGAGAAAAAGATATTACGTAAAAATATTATTCGATGCAAAAGAGTTCGGCAAATTAGGATGTGAGTTTGTATGTATGTGTGTACGTATGTTTTTTTGTTTTCTTTTTTTGAGAAAAAGGTAAAAAAAGTATTTTGTACAATTTAGAACTATTACAATATTATAGTACATTATTATAGTGCTACAAACGTGTGTAACAAAACAATATTATAATACACAAAACAGTAATGCGATGACGATTATAAAATTCCACAACAAATAAAAAATATTCATACTCGTATGTTATTAAAAAAGACTCATATTACTATGAACTATATAATATGATTAAACATCATTAACTGAATCTTAATTATGTGATTTTTTACTTTTCGTTTTTTTTGCAGTCATTCAACTGCGTCATGGGTTTTAAATAAAAGTTCACTGGAACTCATTGAAGTACGCACAGGACAGTACACTCTGAGGTTTAGCTCCGTTTTTGAAGATGACCCCGGAACGTTTTAACCATAAACACAGCAAAGATTTTGACCCTGTCTGACGTTTGGTGTTATAGTATCAGGACCAGTTGACCTAGAACACTATTTATGGATTTTGTTGAAAGGAAATCTAATTTCCGACAACGTTTTGCTATGGTAATGGTAGGTTGAAAAGTTCTTGGACCACCCTCAAAATCGGAGCTGAAGCTCAGAGTACTCTCCTATATATGTATAAACTTCAATGGACTCTAGTGTAACATCTTATTTATCGTTCATACCTATTCACGAGTTTTCAAGACTTCAACTACTGGTAAAGCAATTTTTTCCCAAATTCCGATATTTATCACTATCATTCTTTTCTGCATCTACTTGGTGACGATTATAAATGTCAATAGGTATAGATTTTCATTGAAAGTTGAGACTACCTGTTATACTGAGCTGGTGTTGCATTTTAAACTAGACCTGACAGCACGATAGTGTTGCGATTTGGGATAATTAAGTCGCATAGTAAATAATGTATTATAGACTCGGCGACTCATCAAAGGCGACACATTTTCATGTGGAATATGCAATCGTGCGACGGAGTTAGGGGATCTCAATAGTTTAAGTAAATCTTTACCCACTCACTGACGATGTTGATACTATCTGCTTTGCAGAGAGTATATTTATTCACACAGTTACGCAAGCTCGTCACAACAGCAAATCTCCAATTCAGTTCAACGTAATGGGGATGGTAAAAATAAATACCGAACAAGAACCCGAATTTCGCCTGAATGTGGACAGTGTACATTGTACATTGTACATACAGTAGTCAACAGAGTGAAGAACGTAGAATAGAGAGAACAGATTGAAGTGTGAAATTCCTGTCAATATTCAATTTGTCGCACAAAGGTAGAAAAGCTAGCTAGGAAAACTCAATTACTTCCGCTTTCTTAAATCTCATGGGGGCATGAATGATGAATGTGTACAATTGTACCTACATAACATGTATAATGTATAGGTATATGGGCTTCACGGCGAAGCCTTCACCGTATACAATCATGTAGGAAACAACAGAATGTACCTGACTAAAAGTAAAAACCGAATGACGTCAAAAATACTTTCCCTCCACTCTCCGCTTCTTGTTGAACAACTCACACACCCAAATAATACATACATAGGTAGACAGGTACTTGGTTTGTGTATTTTATTTGTTGGGAAACATCTTCATTTGGTCACCGGCGTTTGTTTGCACTTTTAATTTCAATCAGCCTGAATCATCATTTCAATTGTCGAGGTTGAATGTTAAAGGGGTTTTCCAATATGTAATAATATTTATGCTGTGATAATATGTTCTGAAAGAATTTGCTTAATTCAGTTTCGACAATCATTTCGGTTTGACTTGATTTTCAGTTCTAGATAAAAGGAAACTTTATGTTGGACTAGGCTAACATAAAATATTGGAGGAGAGGGAGAATATGTGTCAGTGTAATGTACTACATGATTGTATTGTTAGTCAGGTGCTTTTGATAATAAGTCCATCTCGCCAGCCAGAGAGTGGGTACTAATTTTTACCATGTAAGTTTTCATTAGATTATTCACTGAAACTTTCACTTGACGTCTAATGTAGCTTCAAAAATAGTACCCGGTCATAACCTGCGACAAAATCAAAATCAAGATCGTTCCTTGTCCTGCTCATCTCAGATGACTTTGGTTGAGACTTTGAATCAATATTTGACAGTGGATTTTGACATTGGTCCGTCCTTTGTTTTATAGCCGATTAACTAAACTTTTATATTTTATACAGATATAACTCATGCCGATATGTTCACAGCATTACATACATATATATACAGCTGAATGGGAGAAAAGGAAAACGTCTTTCAGGTTTTGGATCCATTTTCTTCAGTTAAATCCAAAGTATCTAACTTCAGAATATTATGTATTACAGAGCCTAGTTAAATATACTGAATTCTTTCCAGAAGGAACTCTATATAATCTATAACAGGGGAAGGACGTACATAATATAGAGTCAATGCACGTGGCGTAACATCATATTATGATACCATTAGATGCGAGTCAATCTCAGATCTTCTCAAGTTTACAACACTCTCATAAATATTCTCCTGATTTTCTTTTCATAGCACAGAAGAGAAGCAGAACAATATAGTGGAGGTACTTGAAGTTGAAGTTGCTCCATCGAGAAGAAAGCACAATGTCATTTCGTCTTCATATAACATTGACTAGCTCATTTCTAACATCTTTCTCTCTTTCGCGATCTTTCTCTTGCTCCATTTTATTTGTACCAGAGAAAATCTCGAAGAGAATAACCTGTCCTTTGCTTTGAACAGGAAAAAGTTTCCACATTACATATTTTACGGAGAAATCTTCCTTTCATGTTCTGTCTGCCTTTGTCCTTTATATTCTCTTCATCTAGTAATCTTGAGCTTGAGTAGTAGAACTATCTAGAATGTGATGCGATATGACATGATGCAAGACTCGGACTTGAAGGATGATAACCTCATACATATGTGTATATGTATGAAGGATGAGCAAGTTGATTGTTTTTCATTTTCCTCGTGGCAATCGCCCTTGTCCTTCAAGTACAGTATATCTACGTATGTGTGCAGGTTGCAGGTACATAATTATAGATAATATAGAGCGGTACAAAAAGATAGAGATATTCAGTTACAACAAAAATGGAATTCCCACAGGGATGAACGGAAAGGAACAAAGTTCAATGTGTATAATGTAATGTACTTACGGACTACTTAGAAGCAGTTTTTATTTTACATTATTTGTACAGCAACCGTCCACTTGTGTGTAATGAGCAATGGCAAAGGTCTTAACGGATTAAAATACTTTGCTCATATGTATATATGTAGCTGGACAGATCGAAATCGACACAATCGGGGTTGAGGGAATAGACTGTACAGAAGAATCGAAGACGTAGCAAAAGCTCGTGTGTGTGATAATTAAAATAGGAGGATGAGGAAGAGGAAAAGAAGTAGGGCTAAATTGAAGCGATTTTATTAATTCAACATAATCCACCTATAATTAGTTTGGCATTGGGAAATTGTAAGATAAGATGTAACCGACGACAAGAACAAGAGGAAAAACACAAAAAAGATGGAGAAAGTCGTCCTCTGCCCTCTGCTTCTTGAAGAATTGTAGTCAGTGGTTGTTTCAATTTCCAGTACAACTGTCTGCCATGTTTTGTTCATGGACTCTTTCTACACATGGTCTATGATAAGATAGCCGTATCTCGATGGATAGATTGATTGCCTATATTTCTATTGTACGATATCTAAGTTTGAGGGATGTATAGGATGAGGAAAAGCTGAGGCCAACTCGAGTCTTCATATTTTATTTTGACTACTTACTCGTATGAGCCCGCATCTGGAATCTTGCCAATTATTTTTCGTGTAATCCATCCGTATCTTTACGATTCTATTATTCCATTTCGCGTGTAAGATGCAATACATGTATATGTATAATGTATGTATATACGCATTTTCGTAACTCGTATTATGGACTGTATGAAGCCGCATCGTTTCCATTTACGTTTTTTTAGATTATTTCTTTTTGCTTACATGATCATGAGAAAATCCCTGTATAGAATCTGTATACATACATCGATTGAATGAGGACGATGGAGAAAAATATGATAACAAATGCTTGATAGTATATCAGTGTACAAGCTGCCCAAATTTGGGGCTCATGGTCATGTTGAAAAAAAAGAAAATCTCCATCAAGATCAAAATCTTCCTGTTACATCAAATGAAATATTGTGTTGCATAACACATCGCATCGTTCCGGCGTTACTTTTATGTAATTTGTATCTTTTTGTGATCTGGTATAGCTAGTACATATTATACCTACATGCATTATATAATAAAGTTAGAACGGTGTAAAAAAAGTTGGCCGTGTCAACTTAGACCTCAATTTTGATTGATAGCCAATGAGCCTCGGTTTTTCACAGGGATTTCTTTGTCAGATCATTGTGCTAGCGACATGGGACAAATTCAGGGACAAAGCTAAATGAAGGACATTAATTTATTATTTGGATTCAGATTCAAGACGGATCCAATGTATAGAAAAGAATAGAATGCAGGATGTAGAATATGGAATTGGGGGATGGGATGAAAAGTGTCCGTACATAATATGTATGTATACGTGTAAGCAAATGCCTGTCTGTCGCCGCCATTTACCGACGC
Source organism: Sminthurinus bimaculatus (assembly GCA_034698285.1). NCBI lineage: Eukaryota > Metazoa > Arthropoda > Collembola > Symphypleona > Katiannidae > Sminthurinus > Sminthurinus bimaculatus. The sequence continues at coordinate 16,084 of JAQIVE010002145.1, read as the reverse complement.
TTGACACTTGACCATATTTCTAGCTCAACGTCAATGTCTTCATTGTACATAAATATCTATTATTCTCACAGACGTAACCCTTGACGATACATTCTTTCACTGTGTTCTTTAATCCGTGTAGCGATAGTGATATGAAGGTAGGGCAGGCATTTATGTAGATATTCGATCATTGAGAAAGGGGCAAATGAAATATAATGTGTCATGAATAATCTGTCATATTTCAAATATTACAGATTATTCATCATCTTGTTGTCAGTGACGTGCACATAATTTGTGACACAAATATTTTGTATTATTGTTCGCCCTTAAACCGCAACCGCTTTCCCCCTCGAAATGTTAAAATTTAACGCCATTTAAGGTTTCCGTTTTCTTCCTTTTCCCTACTCATATGAAATAATCATATATCTTCCTCCATTTATACCTTATAACTTTTCCACCTTTAACTTTTGGGAAATGAACCAAGGGTCAAGTTGTGAGGGTGGCATGGAGTGAGGCTTTTTGAGTTTTGGCAGGAGTGAATTGAAAATTCTTGCAAGTAGACAAGACACATAGAACAAAGTGGAGGGAGTCGGAGCAGGAGGAGAAAGTCAAAGACAGCAGGATGTACTCTCTGTTTTTTTAAAAATGAGCACCCAAAATCTACTTTCCCCATGCTAGTAGATGGCGAAAGTAAATTTTCAATGCTCATTTTCAAAAAAACAGAGAATATACCTATGGATAGGCAGGGGAAAGATAGTCAAGTGTGCCAAATGCCAAATGCATTTAGCTCATGGTAGGCAGCTGGCTGGAGAAGGAACAGGCAGGAAATGGATGGTTGATTCTTGATTCCTTTGACGCTCCAGATGGGAAATCATGTCTAACTGTTTGGAGAAAATGAGGAAATCAAGTACACCCACAACCTACAACTTTAGTGTACAACAACCATACAACATACAACAGTTACAACCGCAATCACTACTATACAGTAGAACTGTACTAGATAGATGTTGTAACTACAGCTACGAGTCAGTATATGTTAGAAAGCACAGGCTAGATTTTTATTCGACCATTTAGCTCTGAAATGACTTCTCTTTTTCGTCCCATGTTTTTCTTCTTCGTTTGTGTGTAACCTCTCGTCTGTTGTCTGAATTCAATCTAAAACTAGGGATAAATTACCGATGTATTTAAAAAACTGCTTTTCCCATGATAATAGATAGCAAAAGCAGGGGAAAATAAGCAGTTTATTTCTGGTTTGAGAGCACGACGTACATACATATATTCATAATATGCTTCAATGCTCAACGGCGGTTAGTTTGCTCTTTGCGGCTTTCCTCCCTATTGGATTACTTCCCTTCTGTTTTTCTCTCCTTGCTCCGGAATGAGTAGGATGATGCTGATGATGGGCTAAGTGGGAGGAAATGTAAAAGCTAAGAGATTTGAGCACGCAAAAGAATTACATTGTTGAGTCCCGCTTTACAGATACATCCATGTACGTACACGTGAAAAATTACGCCTACTTATGAACAAATATAATCAAAATCAACTTGCAACTGACGAAAGCTTTTAACTGTGCACTGTGCAAAGAAACAGCCAGATACAAAAAACTTTCACTTTGTTCCCTGCCCCGTGCAGTCTCAGGGCTTTTCCTCTGTGGGCAATTTGACGCTAGTCAAACTCAAAAAAGGCCCAAAAAACAGAGCAAGTGACGGAACAGTAAAAGTAAATAGTCTTGGAAACTCGACACAATTCAAATTCAAGCGATATTAAATGTGTATACCGAAACCATAGAAAATCGGCCACCGATGGCAAGTGAGAAGAGTGTTTACAATTTTACTTTTTGGGTTTACAATTTTACTTTGTTAAAAGGAAATTAAAAGATCAACGATTTGTTCCACAACAAAATCGACAAAGATTAAAGTAGACTCCCGCTCCATCAAATTGAAGCCACATTTGACACCGGATTCCTGAATGGAAAAAATCCGCTGCTCTATTTCTCGACGAATCGGGTGACGTTTACCCACATGAAGTTCCTTCCCGGCCAAATAAAGAACTTGTTGTTTCAGGGCCTCAATGTCCTCTCCGATCGTGTAGGTGGAGTCAAAGAGGAAACTTTGAACGAATATGCCCTCCACGAAAAACACGAGGAAAATCACGGAGAATACGAAATTAGAGTTGACCACCTTGAGGAAGCCGAACCCACCGATTATGGACACAGTCAGGGCGATGAGCTTGATAAAGTAGATAACAGTTGCTATGGTTTTGTTGAACAAAATTAGCATCAGCTTCATCTCCTGCAATTTTTGTATCGTCTTTGCAAGTCGAACACCAATTTCCATGTTTGACCTAGGGATTTATTGGTTCAAAAGACATATTGCGCAAGTTAATTTACACATTGTAAAATATGTACGACCATTTATTTATCATACATTTTTAAAATTAACTTTTACCGCAAACAGTCGCTCAAATAGTCGGTTTGTCGCTTCATCCTCTCTATGACAAAGACTACGTTGAGTAAAGGGAAGTATACCTGGGAAACGGGGATAAACCAGGTGACAACGTCCAGGACTGTAAGAGCAAGATATGCCAGGGTGTAGCCAAATTGGTCCAGAATTTTCTCGGAAATCAGCGCTAAAGTTATCGGGGATTCAAAATGAAAACTGAGGTTGTCCACCACGTATGAGGACAGGAGAAGAGGGGAATGTGGAAATAGTATCAACATTATAGGGAACACACAGATTAGCATAAGGTAGATGACGAACGGAAGGTACTTTAGCAACAATTCTTTTGACGTCAGTCGAATACTTTTTCTGGGTTGGCTGGAAAAGATTTCTGTTTTAAAAATTAAGGAAATACAGTAAATTTAGATGCAACATTTGATCAGATTTTGTCTTGGGTGACATCCGTAAAATTAGTTACCAAATTATTTACCAAAATATTTTGATAAATTCGAATTTTCTACCATAAACCATAGAATTTACTTACCACCGCCTAATTGGATTGAAAAATTGTAAACCAAGATAACCGCATCTGAATCGGCAAAGACGACCACGACCACATACAAGAACTGAACGACGGAGACGAGAGTCGCCAACATGGTTGTGATAAACAGCTCATAAAGTTTTAAGTTTGATACTCCTCCTGTTTGCTCATCGCTCTCGTTATTGTCGTTGGTAAATTGGAGTGTGTAGAAAACTATTGCCACGTCGCCCGTCAAGATTCGGACTGTGGCAAAGGTCATCCAGCACCAAAATATAACCGGTCTCGGAGCCCATCTGTACATGTCCCACCTTTTCAGCTGTCCTGCAAGCATCTCTTTTCCTGGCGTTGATTTTGAACGCGGCAATCGGTAATAACCTGGGACGATATTTAACCAGGCCAAGAAGTAGAGAACCCAATAATTGTACTTCATGATACCAGACGGATCCTCATCCTCATCGTTTCCTTCATGACCATTTGCCTCTTCTTTTTCTTCGTCTTCCTCTACTTCTAAGATTATTTCGGCCATTGGAAATTGCGCATGGGCAATCCGTTGTTGTCTGCTGACAATTGGTGTTTTACTTGGAGAGCCGGAATTTTCATCCGGAACTTCTTGGCCATTTTCTTTTTTTCTCGTTCGAAGTTTGGGCTTTTGATTTTTACGCTTCCGACGACGACCCCCTGCTCTCATTTTTTTATACTATAATATTTAAAAATATTGCAGGAGTAGTCAATTGTACACGGCCCGAACACCCATTTTGTACACTTTGCCCCTTCTGCTTATAAAGTTTACGGCTTGGTTAATATAGAGAAAAATTGTCCATGTCTTTCGACGATTACTAGTCAAATTCGACTGAACGGAAAACGTTCTCAAAATACCAACAAAGGACCGAATGTGTTTCAATGTCAGTACTCCGGAGAAGGTTGCGTAACTTTGAGACCCGTGGCAAGACTGGTCAGAAAGTATCAACGTTTTTTTATCAAAACTAATTTGAAGAGAAATTTCTGTTAAAACCATGGCGAGCTATAAAAGAGTCACATTTAACCGTGAGGGACTCTACATGTATATATATTTTGTAACTTTGTCTTTAAAATTTTAAGAAATCTAGTTGATTTTCAGGAAAATGAATGCGGCCATCGGCTGCTCTGAAAAATTGTGACGTTGTGGTGACCAACCCCATATTATGCGTGGGTATTCAATTAACCTTCATTTTCGGTGATGTTTATGTAACGCGTGAAATGTTACGTAAAAGAGACAGTAAAACTTTATCGCTGGTGTAGCTCTGGCTTTGACACAAGTCTGGGTTCCCCGATTACCGTCAAACCTCCGAAAAAAGTGCTGTAAATGCCTTGTAACCTTTTTGTAAGTATGGAAGGTTATGAGCGTTTGAGTTTTTAATGTGGAATTAGAGTATGCAAGTTTTTATAATTATTATAATTTTTTTGTAGTTTTACCCAAACCCGACAAAAATGAATTAGTTTAGCCAAACCATGCCCGAAATCGGTTCTTTTAGGGCGCCCAGTCATGTATTTTCAATTCTCGCCAACGCAGGAACGGTAAAGTGTTCATTAAAAGTAAAGGGCGTCTTTGTTCGTGGGCAGATACAGCAATAGGTTTCATAATCGTTTCTTACGTAACATGTACCCTGTACCTCTATATCATATGGCTAGAAAATACAGTATTTCTTGTATGTACAGTACCGTATTAACGTGTATAATACTTTTAATTTCTATTAAAAGAAGTTACGTAAACGGTTGCTTGAGTAAATTGTAGGAATGTTATGCGGGTACCACCCCACGTCAATCATTCCAATAAGGTAGGTAGTAGGTCCTATATTGAGTTTCGTTCCGTTCCAGTTCTAATCTGATACGCCAGCTCACAGTACATTTCCATTTCTCGCCCACTCATGACCATCAATATTTATAAAGTGTCCATTGTCCATTAGACACGAAAGGAGTCTACGTTTCGTGTTATGTAAAGAATTGTTACACAAGTACCCTTAAAATAGACATTTCATTATCAATAAAACAGTTATTATCAAATCTTACAAAGTTTGATGGGATTGCTAAATTGCGATGCAATTATTATGAGAATTCTGTGAAATTTACAGAAATTTATCAAAATCTGTTCAACAGGGATAAAATGTTCCACCAAATTCGTGTCAAACTTCCATGAGATTTTTCTCTTAGGGTGATAATTCTTTTTCAGTTATTGCAAAATACTAATACCAAAGTATATTCTGTAGTCGGTTTCACTGGAGAAATTAGTGAATGTGATCCTTAATCATTAAGATTCACAGGATCACATTTACTAATTTGCCTAAAATCTGAAATAACTGCAGATTTTACGCAAATGAGTACCAAACACATACGATAAATTTAAATTGGTCAGATTACGGTTTGAAAAGTAAATAATGTTTACGTCCATTAACGCTATTAAGAATCTAAGCAATTATAAGACAAGAAGACACGCGTCAAATAGCGAAAAATTTAAATATGTACGGTACATAGTAAAAAAGCTCTTGGTGTACCTGTGTGTAGTTGATCTTGCAAAATTTTTAATGTAATGATAAATTTTATGACCATGCGGTGCTTACGTGCATTTTTATGCATACATAGGTATATGATGTTTTGGTATGATTCTAAATTACACCAAAAGCCGACGACTAATAACGTGCCTGGAGCTGGAGCCTGAAACTGCATCATGCAAATAAAGGTGAAATGTGAAATGCATGAAGAATGAGGAATCCTCATTTAGGATGACTTTTTTTGTGTACCATGCCATGTTTACCTGTACAAAATGCATTGTAGTCATAACTCTTTGTAAAAATCACCTATCTACATGTATGTACTTTCAAGCTTGAGACAAGCCTGAATGAACACTTTTTTTTATACACGCCATTGAAGAGTAAAGACAATGGTGTAATAAAATGTGCATAATAACTAGACATGCCTATTTAAAATGCTGTAAAATAAGAATATTTTTGCAAAAAAAGATTTATATTTTCCACTGCTTCATGTTTTTTTTTCTTATATTTTACAGTATGTGTACCTACCTGCCCACGATTACAAGCAATAATTTTAATCCTCTCTGCTTATTCTTAAATGTTTGGTGGAATTTCCAGAGTATGTAGTTGTCATTGCACAGACTAGCAAATCAGCACAAAACGGGGAGCAGATAAATTCTTCCCAAATGAAGAATCGTATGAATCGTTATAAAAAAGAATGACAAAAAAATTGCAGGAGACTCCATTTTTCCAGGGAATACAGATATATCTACACATGACTGTACTTTATTTTTAACACATGGTACAATATACTATTCCTGATAGTACATAATATATATACACATGGAATTATCTATAAACAATTAAGTATGGAAGAGTCCGACACGTTTGTTCAAACTTTTTTTATATCATGTAACTATACATACTTATGTATTTATACATCGATAAATAGGATTGTTAAAGATGCTAAATTGGGTAAGATTACGAGGCAACATCCAATTAGCCAACACATCATACATTCCCAATTCTCATCCTCATCCTCAAGTTTGCAGCCATGTGTTGTTGTATACCGTCTGCTGTCTGATATCACCTTTTATATTTTCACCTTCTCCCCAATTTAAAATGCATGCTTGTATGCTCAATGCTCAATGCGAATAGATAGATGAATGGACAAGGCACATGACATATTACACGGAAATTCAATGAGGTGTCAGACTTTTTTGCTCTTGGCAGGTGCAACAATGTACATAAAATTTCTTGCTCAGATATGCTTTGCTCAGAGCTCAGAGCTTTATTAGAGAGATTCTCTGAAGACTGCAGATTGTGCTTTACTGTAAAAGTAAGTACATTTTCCTACGGCCAAAACACACCGTTTTTTCATATGGGAGTTGGATACAAATTGCACAAGAACACATGGTCGTGTTTTATGTATGTACAGTGTACACTGTACACATGGAGACCGATCCTGCAAAAACAAGTCAGTCAGTATCAGTATGTATGGAATATGCGGACTTTGAGTTGTGAGTCACTGGCACTGGTTGGCTGGACATTGATTAAGAGGATTGACAAGAAGCCGCAGCAAAATGAACGAAGAGCTTCAAGTCTCCTCTGATATCAGTATTGTACAATACAATTTGCAACGTGACTTGCACTTTCAAATTAAAATTAATCCTACATTCTGTACACACAGTACATATAATAATGATGATGGCAATAATCTGTCCTGTTTGCTAATTAATTTTTCAAATGATCATCATGCTTCTATTTTATACGTCTCGTCTCAATGTTCACGCTTCACAGGGTAAAAACATAAACATCATCTTCATATCATATCATATCATACGTGTAATGTACAATTTCCCCAGTGAGTTATGTATACACACATATTTAATATCCAGTAATTAAAGTGGCTGGACTTGTAATTTCCACTTGGTATGGATCATCCCTTTGTTCGTCGTGGAGGGGAGAGCGTGAAGCTATCTATGTACATGTATGTTCAAAGATGCATGTACTATGTACTTAAATTATGAATGTAAGTACATAGTGCTTGAAAAAAAATTACAAATTGCACATGTTTACATTCGAAAATACGAATATTAAGAGCCTCATACGAGGATACTGCATAACAACTAAATATCTTACATATGTATGTATTATTTATGCGTATCCTACCATAGTTTTGATTTTGGTGCTTTATGCTGTAAACATTCTTGTTTTTGAGCAAGGTCTTCAATAACTAATGACTAATATGTAACTAATAACCAATAAATTATATTTATTTTCTGTCCCGGTTTTTGCCCAGGATTGGCGCTTGATTTGGGATAACCTTCAATTTCGCTGCTCTTTGATCACTCAGAACTTCCCACTGTGTATAATGTAATATAATTGGACGCTGGACGTAAACAATGCAATAAACGCATATTATATATTATATGTAATATATCTACGTCGTATCTATCCTCCATTTTGATTCTGGGTTGAAAAACAAAAACGTGATCCGAAACGGGACCTTGAAAATCCGAATGTTTTTCCTACTGAATTCAAAGACACATAATATGTATGTTCAGTAAATTCTTGTTGAAAAGAAAGTTTTTCTCAAACAGGCAGATAGAACGTGGCTTTTTGGATTTTATTCATTTGTTAATCCGAGGCGGTATTTTGTCTACAGTGATTCCAGTAGTTGCAAGAAAATTGAGCAATTCTTCGAACAACCACTTCACCCCTGACCTCCGCAAAGACTTTAGTAAACAAAGTAATTACTGTTGTATGTATTTGTACATTGTACATACTTTAAACTATACATACTTTTGTTGTTGTGAGACTCTTGTGTCTTTAACTTTTGAAAGTGTCTCAAAAGTTGTGACATTTTTCTAAAATTAAACTTCAATTTCGAAATTAAAATGGAGCAGGAGCTTCAAACCGGAATGAATGACAAAGTGGAGCCAAACATGCATGTGTTCTGGTGTACATGCATAGATGAATAGTTAAAGAAAAGCACAGAAGCACGGAGAAAACTGAAAGGGGAATAGTAATTAAACTTTTTGTCGCATTCACAAATTTTTGTCAACACCTTCAAGTCATTGATTACTTGTGCATCCTTTTTTGCTCTACTTTGAGAACTTTCTCCAGACTTGGTATATATACAAGGTTAGAAAGCCATTGAAAAGCCCCAACTTTACCAGGAATCTCTGGAGAACAATCGATACAGTCGAATCGTGTATTTACATAATACATTTGTATAGATTCAAGACAAAACAACAAAATCTAAAAAAAATGTGCGGAGCATACTCTTTTATATAATATGCATAGATACGTAAACACACGCACAAACACACATACATAATATGTATGTTGTACATTTAGCTGAACAAATGAGAGCCGACAAAAGTAACTATGCAAAGAATTTCTTCGGTCGATCTATTTGTAAATTTCCATTCCATCTGGAGTTGATACATACTACATACATACACTGAAGGCATTTATGTATGTATGTATGCGTTCCAATTCCTAATGAAAACTGGGGAAAGCTGGAGAAAACTGGACAGAAAAGAAACGGGAGCGAGAGGGAGAAGTAAGAGAGGAAAGGTGAAAAGTTGCGTTATTTTCATTCGTTCCAGTTCCACTAGGTTAGGACTTTGGGGGTTTTGACTCGTTTGCTATTTTTATTTTTATTTCCCTTATCAGATCTTTCCGCCTCTCTTTTCTTTCGTTCCCATGTCCACTTTTAGTTTTGGCTTGTAGGAAACGGAGAACACACGTACACACACTTTTCTTTGCAAGTACGTGTATATATAATATGTGTGTGTGTGTGTGTGACCGCGGTTCGTAAAGAATGAGGAAATGAGAGGGGAAATGTCGAGGTCTCAATTGGGAAATTACAGGCTGGTGTAAATAGAATTTGCATGGAACTCACCGCCATGCCTAAACCATTTTCTGCACGAACTATGTATAGTAAGCGTAAGTATACTGTATGATGTGTATGTACATTCGTACAATCAGTACGTCACTCACTTTGTGAGAAAACGTTTTTAAACTCGATCCTTTGAAGAAACAAACTTCAAACCCGTCAAAATAGTATGCGTTGAATTTTCACACAAATATTACAAACGCTGAAACTACCGGGAATTTCAGCATATGACCGAATTTACTCAGTCAACGCAGTCTAGTCTGTACTATTTTATATGCTTAAAATAATATAGCATTGTAACAACTTTCTTTTTTTACATTATAGTTTTTTAATAAATTTTGTACAAATTTCAAGGAGCAAATTAAATGGTTAAAAATATGAACTGCGAGCCACAACACCAACTCATAAGCTCGTAAAATCTCCTCGGAATTTCAGCCCTGCTTTTGTATTTTATACCCCTGATTTTGTCTGCCTACACATATATGTATAAATACTTTGTATTCATGCATTGTGCACGGGCGTAGAAAATGCACATTTTGATCCGTATCATAATATTTTCCTCTTGTTGAGAGACATCAAGTTGATGTTGTTCTTCTCATCCTCATTTTTGTTCCTTTCTGCTCTTTCCTTTGTGTATATGCTTAAATATTCTACATATTATGTACATTTCACATTTGACAAGATTTTTTTGCGTGTACCTAATTCAGTCTCAAGACTTTTGTGACGGTTCGAGTTTACGTTTAGAGCTTAAGGTTTACGACCTATGCACAATACAACATACATAATATATAATACATAGCATGCCAAATCCTCTTGGTCTTTGAGCCATTGAGTTGTCATCTCGAAATCCAGAGTTTTCTTACATACATAGTTGAAGCATCTCCATATCGCTCTAGCCGATGTTTTACATAAAACTTATTCACTTGCAGAACATGTATTTTATAAAGTGTAGTTTGTGTGAGTGTATTGTCCACCGTGACAAAAGGGTTGTTCCTTCTTCTCTTTTCACATGTGCGTCCTTCATGTTGAATCTCTTATGTCATCGTCATCACCACCGACCGACTATGACGAGAGAATAGAGCGAGGATTGCCGGATTTACATTATTTGTAGATTACACACATACAACTTACTTATACTCTATATGCCTTTCTTTCTACGTGAGTATGTGAGGAACTGGAATAATACACAAAGGATAAAGACAAAGTCTTCTATGTAAAATAGTTACTTCTGAGAATCTTCATGGAAAAGTTTCCTACCGCACTGTGTTCTTGTATGTTTAGAATTTAGAACCTACTTTTGACTGTTAAAAAGAGAGAAGCAAGCTTTTTATTATCAGAGTAAAAGTTTTAACTACAATGTTAATCTAAGAGAGCGTTACATAATATTTTAAAATGTGCGAGTAAATTTCACCAAAGTTCCAAAGCCTTTTTCGCTATTTACGTATTTATGCAACTGAACGTGAAATTAAGTTATTGCGTCCGCTATTCTTTAGTTGAGCTCTTGAGTTAAGTTGGACTAGAACCAAGTTTGATTTAGATGTGAAAATCAAAACAAAAGATATCAACGGAAGTCTTCTTCTTTTTCCATTTAAGTACATTATTGGATCATTTTTATCACAGTCAGAGTATCCAAAACCAAAACAAAACAAAAAACAAACAAACCAAGCCAACTTCAAAGGTAATAAGAACAATATCCCAGCTCCATTAATATTTCACCGGTTTCTTTGTCCGTTGTGTTGATCTGTTTCCAACTTGCACAGCTTGAACCATATGGGGATAAACTAAAGCTTATAAAAGGTCCATTATTTATTACCTCATAATATGTGTAATGTGTATGTACGATAAATTTATCTTCTCCTGATGTAATAATATATTATTTAATGAAGAGTAATTTCTCTCGTTGATTCCGACCCAAGATAGACAATAGACAATCACAAGAGAAGCAAGAGTAACAATTTACTAATTTACCGACTGCTACAAATAACAAGTTGAAACTTTAGCATCAAAGCTTCAATTTATAATATTTAGCAGACAACAGACTTGTTTATACTTCTATAATACATACGAATTCCTCTGGGATTGAAAGTTGGAGGGTTGGATGTCAAGAGCAAAATGATCCTCCAATTCATAAAGAGATTGGACACTGGACAAAATCTCTCCATAAATGTTAAATAAATAAATGGCGAGGAAAGTGGACAGAGGGAGACAGAGAGGCAGGGTCAATCGACTGGAAAATCATTCGGCCCGCCTACACTCAATTACATTGTTACAAATTTATGGTGGAGCTTCCTACGCAGACTGCGGTTTATTAATATTAGAAACAATGGATGGATAGATAGATACAATGCAGATATCACTGTTACTGTCATCGAGTTGGAAACAGAAATACATTTGCAGGCAGAAAGTAACAGATCAAATTTTGAGCGGAGATCATATTTATGCGAGAACGTTTGATTCTAACTTTGTATTAAGACTATTGCACTATGTACATGTTTAATACAAATACAGTATACACACAATCACATACGGTTAAATGAAATGAAAAGGGTCGCAACCGGTTGAAAGACGCGACTCGATCAAGAAACTTTATGATACCTTAAATCTTGGTTTAGTTCATGTAATTGCACAAGGCTTAACTTTCTCTCTGATGAACTTTCTCTTTGGCTACTTTTGTCTTTTTTCTCATTGTTCTGCTGCCAAAATACCAAAATATTCTTCTTTGACTATACATACCTATATGCATGTATTATGGTAAAACCTTTGTCTATACTCTTTTTGCAAGTGGAATTTGAATTCGCATTCCGAATTTGGCTGAGGACTAAGGCTTTTATGCAGTTCACAGGCAGTAAGTTTATGCAGAAACTACATAGCTTAAACCCTTGAAAGACGAGGACTTCAGCTGGATAGAGTTGAAGTTGGACTTGGACTTGGTTGACGTTCCTCTCATCCCCATGTGTTTATTCCCATCCTCTTCGATTCTGGCACCGAACCAGACCGCATCAACCGATTCTATTCCGTCAGACACATTCGTTGCCGGGCTGCTCAGTACAAGAGTTTTAATACCATTGTCCTATCAATATACTATGTACTGTACATACATTGGATAGGATGAAGATGACGGTCCAAAGCCGAATTTTCCTTTGACTCTCTGTTAATTCACCATTTTCCGGCAGTATTTGCACTCCATTGTATTGGTATTATATAGGTATTAGTATCCACATACAATGTGTTGTTGAATTGAAGAAAAGTCCCATTATATTCTATGATACATATTATGCTCTTGTTACTCCGGCCTGGCGATCTATGTATGCACACGGAGAATTAACTTGGCAAATCTTTAACGAGCTATTGGAGCTGATGAAAGCTCTGATTAAACAAAACCATCTTTTCATTCCCATTATATATTTTATATGTAATACTTGTGTATTTACATTTTACTTACATCCACTGGGACAATGAGAGTGAGAAATGTTGATGAGAACCGTATGTGTTGTGTGCTCAACGCAACGGAACGGTCGACTTGAATTTGGAATTCGGATGGAGATTCCATAATACATATGTTATTCGGTTCCTAGTATTTTGACTTTCAAACAAATACACAATCAACCACAACAAAACTATATTTTCCATATTGAAATTTCATTGTCCTTGCATCAGTCGTTCCAAGTTGACCCTTTAAATTCCTATATGGAAAGAAAGGTTCCAGGAACAACAAGTAGATATACTACAACTTTATTCAATTCAACAAAGTTGCTTTTATAAAATGAGGTCAACTGTACTTAAAATTCAAAGTAAAATGCATATAGAAGCAAAGTTATTTACAAAGTAAAAATAAAAAAATGCAAAATAAATGATGAAAGCTGTTAGAATGAATGAATTACATACTGCAGTATTTTTTCAAGATAAATGTCTTGACGCTTAAAGAAGACTCTTAAAAGATTCAAAACCTGAAGAAGATGTTCATTGTTTTAGGAGTACGAATTCGTATTACGGATCATACATGAGGATTTCTTCTTGGATTTTGTTGTTTTTGCTTTTTTCTCAAGAGTAAGTGAAATAAATTAGACTGAAAGAGTGCACACAGGTACCTACATATGTTTATAATACAGTTCTCTAAGGATTTCTCTAGTTATTTTTGTTTGTTTGTTTTGTGTTATTTTTCAATTTGCAACAATCTACTTATTTACCTCCCCGTTATACTATATGTGCGTACATACATACATAGTATGTATGTATGTGTGTATTTGCAGTCACAATTACACTCATTGTCAACTGATGAAAATTCATGTCACGGCTCAGCTGGAGACGAGAAACGAGCAGTTCAATATACATACGTGTATAATGTTGTACAATGTTGTATAATGCGGTGAAAATGGGGATGACTATGAAAACAAAGGAACAAAATGTTAGTTTGGGAAAGACAAACACAATGACTTGTGTGAGTATACAAAATGCAAGCCAGCAGATCGACTGCAGATGTTCATAATCAAGAAGTTACATATTATGTGTGTTCAAAAATAACATCATGGTAGCCGTAGCCATAGTCGTGCAGGTAGCAAATTGAAAATGAATCGCAGACTCAAGGCAAATGCCGAATTTAAAAGTACTTCCAACTTTAATCCAAATGCATTTGATGATGTTGCTTTTATTGGGTGATGTTCGTGATGCTACAAGCTAATTTTATATTTATTTAGATATTTTTTACTTTTCGAATGTGACACGCTATGCATATCTACTTAGGACCTTCTTGTTTTATTTCTCACCTAATGTTTACGTAAATGCCTGGGAAAGTTGAGAGAGTGCTTTAACCAACTGAAATAAAATTTCATGGCATTTCAAATGGAATTTTTGGAGATCAAAGGTTTGTTATATGTAGGTTGTAACAGAAAAGTTAAGTCCATGCGGATTTACAATAAAATATTGGACTGGATCGAGGGCTTGTTTGCCATTCCATCGAGAGGCAGATTACATTTCGTGACAAACATGAAAATCTTTGTAAAAATTGAACTAAGTATGCAGTCGGTATCTATGTATCACTACATTGGTATTGATGGATCTCAAAGAAATTCCTCTCTACTTGATCAAATAATTATCACATGCAAAATATTGTGTGATTTGGTATGCCTACATCATTCATGCATGAATGTGAATATTTTCCGAAATCCCATCGAACTATGCAAGTCCTTTTCTCTGATCCACCTACCAAGCAAAAGTATTTGCATTTCTTTATTTATCTCCACGTGCTATTCTAGTTTTAATTCTGCTCAGCTAGGCATCGGCATGGATTCACGTAGAAGATTCTGAATTTTTTATAAAAATCAATGCGAGTCGTCGTTGGTAGTTGACAGGATGTTACATATTAGTATTCAGTTGTAGTTTAATTAGACTTACTAAACTTAAAATTTCCACGTCGGCCCAATCAGTTTTTGTATAATAATTAGCATGGTTAGGTAACAGTAAGTCTCACAATAATTCCATGTAAGTTTTGTTTTGAGTTTTGACTTTTGACATTTACTTTGTGTGTTTTGTTCTCTGTTTTTTGCTTGCTTAATAAAGTACTGATAAAATTTTATAAAGACAACCTTTACACTTTAAAGCATATCTATACGTTGAAATGAAATTCGAAACGTGGGGTGCACACAGAGGGTAAGTATTAGAAAATTCCTATTAGTAATGTGTGGAAACGTTTGTTTCTTTTGGCTTTTCCAAGTGATAAAACGGGTTTTTGCTGTGCACCTCATCAAAGCTAGCTTTTTCCGAGAAAAAGGAAATGAAATCCTCTCTGAAAGGTCTAAAATCGAAACAGACTTGTATAATTAAAGTTAATAGGGAAGGACAACTCTTCTAGAATCTACAGTACTTTATACCCTTTATTATAATTGTATTGCATTTGTGTATCAAGTTCAATTTAAATGGAAGTAAAAACCCGTACAAAAATTTCCCGCCAATTTCTGTTAACACTTTGATCCAACAAAAAATAACCCGAGTTTTTCGACCGAAAAGTAACAGAATTCTGCCTATATTCGCAGAATTATTTCAGCTAACTGGAAATTAGTAACAGAATTCTGAAGATTTCGGCCGAATATAATGGGCGAATTTTCTGCAGAAAGTTTCAGCTAAATTGGTTACAATTATTTTTGTGCGGCCACGTTTCCGCCGATGCATTGTGTCGGAGCGAATAAAGCGCGGGCTATCGGTAACGAAAATTCCAAGTGTAAACTGAACATTTTTCAGTTTTATTATTTATGTCAAAATAAATAAAATACTGTTTAATAAATCTTGTAACATGCTCATTGCAGTTACATAACGTTTTGGTTATTATGACACAATGAGTGATCTAGAACTTTTCCGGTTTATTGACACATCTCTATTTGCTCTGCATCAGTTCCATTTGAGTAAAAGTAGTGATTTTCAAGGCTTTGCAGACGTGTGTAGTGTTAACTAAATCGAATTACTTTTGATGTGGTAAATTGTGTAATCAAAATTCATCAAATGTATTGTAGGTACACTTTGTGTTTATTTGAATATTTAATCTCTATGACTTTTCCACGTAAAAATCATTAGACTGTGTAACTGTTACATAAATTGAGAAGGGTGAAATACTGAAATACGGTAGTTATGATTTTCAAAAGTCTGGTATAAATTCCCTTTGGCGAATTTCCCGGAAGAAGTGGTTAGTAAATAATATGTGTGCTTGGTTGACAGTTGACAATAC
>JAQIVE010002144.1:0-21164 GCA_034698285.1 Sminthurinus bimaculatus | reverse complement strand
ACATGCACATTATGTTTCGTTTAGCAGAAGTTGTAGGGAAGTAGCAAAAAACATTGCTCTTCCCCTTCTACTTTCGCACATTGTTATTAGTTAATGCACAGAGCAGGAAGAGCAGAGCATATTAAATTAGTTAGTTGCCTCATGGAAAAATTCGCACCTCGGGTGAAAATTTGCTGTGGAGTTGAGGCCTGTGTTACAAACGGCCGTCAATCACCAGTGTAAGTAGTTATACATTATACATACAACTAGTCGAGGAAGGAAACAGAAGTCTTTTTCCATGTACATACATACATACATACTGCATCTTTAGTTAATATTGTAGCTAGCACTCAAATTTACATTAAAATTTGCATTATAATTCGCGTCTCTATCCTGAATACTGTATACATGCACACAATCTTTCTTTTGCCTTATTATTGTCGAGATTAAAATGAAGATGACGATTGCCGAGGAGTACAAACAAACGCAATTATAATAATTACAATTACAACTTGACTCTGATTGGCCTTTTTTCTCCACATCATTTAAAAACCCCCACTTTGCATAATATACAAAAGTAGTTAGTCATATCATAATATGTACATGCTGGTATAGTCCAATTTACAGTTGTTTCAGTTTTTAAAAGGAAAACTAAGCAATTAGACTCGTTGCAGAGAGGAAGAGACAAAAGACAAAATGCATCTCATTTGTCCAATAATAAGGTACATGAGCATGAAAAATGGGAGAGAGATACTCAAAGATAAAGATAAAGATGAATATGGACGTGCCGAAGAAGAATAATGCAATGAATAATAATAATAATAATACTTGGTAGTCATGCTATGTGTGTGTGTGTGTGCTGTGCAGTTCAGAAAACAGGTAGCCACCTAATTCCCAGGTTGTCTCATCTTGTCGCTCTTTATCTCCACGACTCCTCCATTTTCCATTTAGAATTTACGTGAATTCATATTCCAATCTTGCTCCTTCCTTTTACTCTACATTTACAGACCCTTCCACTTAGCTTTAGCCATGGAAACTAAAACTGAAGTTAAAGTTAAAAGTCAAAGTCAAAACGAGATTAGGCATGACCGAGGCCGCGGTGGTGCATTACCGTACTTTACACATACTTTGAAGGAAAAGCTATCTATACTTATAAATGTATACACAAGGCACAGCAAGTCTTGTCCTATTTCTTAAAAAAGACGGAGAAAAAGACAGGGGAGCTCATTGATTGAGCAGACATGATTTTCCCACACAACAGTCAAGCTCAGAGGCACACAGATACACACAACACAAATATATTCGTAGATATATACATGCATACATATAAAGCACCAGAGAAATCTACCTTATCTTTTCTGGGACTTGAATTAAACGAAAACATGTACAAAAGCACAGTTTAAACCTTAAAGTCTGGCGCGATAGACAGTCGGAGAACAGATGATGGTGGAAGCTGATAGTGATAGTGATATCTCTCACAGCTCTCACAAGTCAGAATGTATACATAGTATACATACTGTTCTGTATACAGCGCTCATCTATACACTACCAAATGTGTAGAAAAAATTATCTTGGTACAATAAAAAAGCATCCCTTCGTGTATATATATGTATGTATGTGTGAACTTTATACTCAGGAGAAAAAACGAGGACGAAGGGACTTGAGGAGATACGAATATAAGTATGTATAAATGGACTTGTTCATGAACTTAAATGCTGAACCTGGACCTTCCATTTTTCCTTTCCGATTCCCATTCCAGTTAGTCTCTTGGCTTTGGTTTCTTCATCTTTTCCATAAGAAAATAAAGAAGAAGCAGGAGAAGACGACGACAAAGACGAGTTGATAATACGAAAACTACTGTGTGGCTTCAGACATGAAATCCTTACTCACTCCTTCATTCTAATTCTTTGTACTGTACAAATTCAGAGGTATAAACGTACATACATACATACATACATGTATGCATGAATGAACGTACTTATATAAACTTGTTTTGTTATTGTGGTCCAGCGTTCTGTTGTGACGCTGTGTGGCTTAAACTAATCGTCAATGGATAATGCCGTTTTGTTGTATGTTGTTATACATTTGCAGTAGCTGCTCAAGCTCAAGCTTTAGCCAGAACTGATAAAGAACTGAAATATTGTGATGCACACTATTTAGAGTCAGGGCAGAAAAGAGGAAGATCTTTTGGAGGAAAAACGTGTTGTCAGTTGTAGTTGGTGTTGGACTCTGCGTTGGCATTTCTTTGGCACTGAGCTTTAGCTTGGACATGGATTTCTTTTCTTATCCCCACATATACTTATTAACAAGAGAGAGAGTTGGAGTTTGGAAAGGCTGCAGCTATTCATGTGCCTGGGTGGTGTGGTGTATGGCATGGTATGGACTATGGACACTACACTGTGCACTGTACAGTATGCAAGCATGTATGACTCAAGTTTTCTCACAGGTAGGCCACATCACCATAATCACCGGATCATTAACCAAAATGTGATGTGATGATATTTCCCTTCGCATGTGCATCTCCATATGTATTCTCAGGCATATAAATACATAGATGAAGGCTAACTATATTTTGGGATGTAATTCGGTGGCTTTTCTTTCTTTTTCCCTTTGAATATTCACGTAGTTCTATATTCTATACATACATTGAATATACATGTACATGTATGTAAGTACAAAGCCGTTCATTCTGAGGATCTGGCTGGCCATAAAAAGCCACTAACTCGAGTCATGAACATAACATTACATGATGGGGCCATCGTCGTCCCATACTCGTCCTCGTCTTCGTTTTCGCCTTCATATTATTACAGCAATAGTCCCTACGTTCCTATTTTCCCTATTATCCTCTCCTTCTCTTTTTCCTCGGCTTCTTCTTTGGCTTTTTCCCTGGCAGAGATATCGACCTACGCGTAATGTTCATGTTCATGCTCATCCGTGGACTATGCTTGTGTGTGTGTGTCTACTGACTACTTATGTATTGGCTTGGCTTGGATTGGAATGGATTGAATTGCTTTGGTTTGGTTTGCTTGGCTTGGCTTTGGATTTGGCTTTGGCCTGGCTATTGGGACACATTTCTCATCATTCCTTCTCATCATCAAAGTGGCTCTCATAATATAATATAATATAATAAAATCGGGCTGCACATTACACATGCATACACGGTATACATATCTACGGTTACGGTATGGTTGCGTATTAACTATACCGATATGTTTTTTATAGATTTTCAAGTCTTTTTCCTCTCTCCACTCAAGACTCAAGTGATTCGCCATCGCCATCGCAATCCCTGTGATATGATGGGATATGATATGATATGATGTAATATGGCTGTACAGTACAGTTGGTTTGGTTTTAGTGGAAACTGAGTAAAAAAGTTCCCATCACATTACATTACATCATCACATCAATAACTTTGATTTAGAGAGAGCAAATTATCGTTCAAAAGGAGAAGACGAAGAAGCAGAAGAAGAAAAAGGACTTTGAAGATTGAGATGCATGCAGAACATGGCTGTTTAACACAGGATGCACTTTGGTTTTTCTGTGAATTTGAATATTCCACGTATGTATGTAGATATGTTCGATTGGATGAATCACAGATCACATCGCTTTATGGAAACTTGGCGGTGATCATAAGTGGAGGTGAATTGGAGAAAAAATAGAAAAATCATCCAGCTATCATCATCATTATCATTACCATCCAGTTGAGTCACAAGTCTCAGGCTCAATCACAATCACAACTCAATATACCACACAGCACAGTACAGTACAGAGTATAGCACAATAAAACGTTTGCCCGAATCTTTTGATGGACATGAATCGCATACATATGTACATACAGCAGATATCTACAGTGTAATCAATAATACAGTCCATTTGGCTTGAAGACAAGTGATGTGATGTGGACATTGAATTTAATTTGTGCTTCATCGTAGGAGTTCCATCCCTCCATCCTTTTTGTAGAAATACTGAGAATTCTGAAACGTAATCTGACTGATGCTAAAGGCTAATTGACTCCTCGGTGCATTTTGCAGGCTTTTATTCCTATACATATATTTTATATATACGTATTGTATAGAGGGATGAGATCACTGTCTATATACCTGCATATACATAATATATTCTAGATGCAAGTGCACATTCAATGCTCTTATTGGGAAATCAAAATCAAAGGCAAGTCAAGCGAGGGCCACGCCAGCAATAAGCCAGAGCCAGAATCAAGGTTCTCACATCGTCTTTTCTCACATTCATTCTCCATGTTGCACTGACTGGATGTACGTACGTACGTTTTCCTTTGTGAAAATTTGTGGAAGATTAAGCTCTAGTCTTGAGGAACGATAGATTCTGCTTAAGGCTCAATCATTGTTTTACATTACATTATATAAAATATTAACATACTTTATATATATGTATCCATACTATACAACTTTAATCCGTATTACAGTATATTTCCCATGTGCAGATTACGTAGCCATTATTTGTATTATAAGCATATCACAGGTACTTTACCGATACTGATATTCCTCAGAAGATGAAGAAAAGGAGTATGTATACAAGACCTCCACCTTTACCTTTAACTTGATGAAGTTTGCATCTTTGGCTCTTTCTCTCGTTTTGATCTTTTTCTTAATTCATCTCTTCAAAGTCATTTTCATCCCCATCGCCATCATAGTCAGTATAATGGGCAACATAACAGCAAGGGCTTCGGCATCATCATTGGCATCGTCACAACCATCGTGATATTATTCCTCATACATACAGGTATGCACAGTGTACAGTCGACAAAAGCCAGGGCCAGAACCAGAGCCAAACTTTTCTTCATCAAAGACAACTTTCAACTTTTATATCATCGAGCTCATCGGATTATTCATGTCTATGTATGTATGTACTGTACGTATATTTATTAAAATATCATACATACATACATACGCACATACCTATCCGAATCCATCACAAGTATTGCTTCATACCCATGCTAAAATTCATATGTATGTATGCATGTATGTTTGATGTAGTTAGTTGAAAGACCATTCTCTGTCTCTCTTTCTGTCTCTCTTTCTCTTCTCAAGTTAATCCATTTCTCCTACGCTCCACTTCCCTAATCCTCAAAATACATGGAAAACAAGAGATATATGACATTATACGTGTACACACATACACACTACACACACGTTTTATACTGAGTTTAATATGTGTATACGCATTCTTACACTTTTGGATTCAAACATTCATCATTTACATATCCTGTAATAATCCTACGCCAAAACATACTCTGGAACTCTGGAGCTCCGGACTGTATATTGTATATGTAGTCTATAGTCGGAGCTCGTTGCAAAAATATTTGGATACCCATCTTTTTCCATAGCCATATCCATATCCGAATTCATAGCCGTTGCCGTGGCCGTAGCAGCTCAAAGTCGATGAGCCTGCCTGACCGAATTTCCCATGCACTAAACAATGTGTATTAAAAGGCTAATGTCTCATCATACGCCGATTGTGCGTATAAATATAGGCGATAAAAGCCATTTTCATTTAAAAGACAGTCTATATATGTATAATATATTCATATTTATATAAGAGATAGGGAAGGAAACTCAAGCAAAGAAAACTAAAGTAAACTAAACTAGACCAAGAAGATGATGATATTATGATATAAAGATGAAAGAAGAATCAATATTATAGTATGCATCTAAACAAAAAAATTTGTTTAAGACCCTTGGGAGAATGGCAGAAGAAGTCAGAGGAAGAAAAAGAGCTGGAGTTGATTTATACGGATATTATATGCTCTACACATTATGCATATACATGTAGATGATTCCGACAGTAATACATCCGTCCGTACTTTCATGTATAATGTATAGTTATACACACATTACATGGAGCATTGTTTGTTCGTTGTTCGTATGGAGAGCTCAGTTGTGAGTGTTGCTCTGATTTTTCTTCCTTCCTCTTGGTGATTTTCTTATGTATGTATTCATATGCCTGGTATGATGATGATGATAATGGTAGGAAAAATCCACCGAGTAAAAATCTACCTTTAATCCAGCTAATACATAAAAGCATGTTGTGTATGTATGCAGTGTCGAATAAAATAAAAGGATACGCATACATGCAAGTAAGTATTTTGTAAGTATGTGAATCTGTCTTGTGCTAGGCGTTATGGGAGAAGGCTTGACGTTGAATCTCAATCTGAATCGAATATTGTCTATATAGACAAAAGAATTGGGATGAAAAGAAAAAAAAGGAGTTTTAGTAGCTCTTTCTTTCTTTTTCGCTCTCTCTCTCTTCCTCTCTCTCTCTCTCTCTCTCTGTCTTTGATGGTATTCTTACTGCTAGGAGGTAAAATAATAATAATGACGATGATAAAGAAGAAAAACTGTAGAAAAACCATGGGATTTTTCTTCATCTTCATCTTGCGTAGCTTTTCTTGAATACTCCGTGTATGTATGTATGTATTATTATTGCTTGATCTTCTGTCTTAAGCCATCAGTACAAAGAAGCTTAGACGAAGAAGAAGAAGAAGGAAAGAAGAGTTTTGGATGGATATTGGATAGATGTGAATTGCAATGTGGATAGATAGATGAATGTGGAAAGGTCATGTGGAAATCGTGATGTTTAGGGGTCACAGCTCATTTAAAAGGTGTGTTGTGTGCTTTATGCTGCTCTGCTCTGCTATGTATACATTCTGTTCCATTCTATTATGTGTATCGTACCGTATTGTCTTCTTTTCTGGATTCTACAGTACAAAATGTGCATACTGAAGCACACGACTCGACTTTCAGCCCATCTACCTAATGTGAGTATACACACATACGTATATGTTTATTTGATATTGTATCTTACAAGCATGATACTATACATTATTACATAAAGGCAGAGACTCGCCTGTTTTTTCCCTTTATTTACATTTTTTCTCCGATATTGACTTTGTACAAAGTACAAAGACAGATATAACTTTCATTGGTATCATGGAATCTTGTCTACGTTTTATATTGCATAACGGAATGGAGAATCGGAATCAGAATCAAAATCAAAATCAAGTCTCTTTATTTTACTCGTCTTTGTATAGTATAGTGGAATATGTTTTTGTCTTTGACTTTGTACTTGTATTTGCTTTGTTTTCGGCATGTGAATTGGGGAAGAGCTGGAAAATTACAATTGAGACTCGCAAGAATCGTTTGGAATTTAATCCAAAACCAAAGTATTGTCTTATTTTTTTGTTTCTACACAAGCTCATATCTTAAATCTTGAATTATAAATACATTCTTTTCTTATGTATGCATATATGTATATGTGTACACATATAAGCAGAACATTAATTTTTTTTCGACATTTATCGGCATAATCATGACCATCTCCTTGATCACCCATCGTATTCTGTATATATATCGTTCATCATTTAAATTCCACATTTGTTTTTTCCAAGTTTCATACTGTTGGGGTTGAGGTAGAGAAAACATGGGGATTGTTTGCAATAAAAACAAAGAAAATCAAGAGGAATACATAAAAAAAAGTTTGTGGGGAGAGAGGCAAATGATAATTTATGAGTATGAATGTACATTGTACATATGTAGATAATATGAGCTCCAGCCTCTATCTTTACATTTACCATTACCATATATTTAAAAGCTGTGTGCTGTGTGTAGCAAATACACAGTCGAATTCAAATTCGAATCTCTGATTGAAATTAGCTCAAGGATATATATATTTTACGATTACGATACAATGTAGCATCTGCATATTGTGTATTATGTACATATACAAAACACAATCAGCATAAACACGAGCGCAGAGTAGTTACATATGTACATACATCGAACTGCACATAAAGCACTTGTGAAAAAAATGAAGACATTTAAAATCAAGTTATTTCAAGTTGTTGTCTTTTCCCCCTGTGCGTATTTATTATTCTTGCACAAAAGGATCGATCAACATTAAAGTATTATACAGCCAACAACCAAAAACCAAAAACCGAACCAAACCCAACATCAATGTTTGTACATTGTACCTGCACACACATATGCATAAATATGTATTTTGTGCCTACATATGTGAACATCAAATGCTGAGGAGGAAAGAACTATGAAATATGAGTCTTTATATAATGAAATAAATGGAGAACCGCAGCCTCAGCAAATAATAATAATAATACCGTGTTATGTGGCAGAAGAGCATACCGATGTCAAAAAGAATTAGACGAGAGTCGTGCTCGTCAGTCGGTGAATCAAGAACACAAGAACAAACGAATAGTACATATTATTCTGTTTTATATATTCTTCTCATATTATAATCATCATTATGACTGTTTTGCTATTATGATAAATATGTATAAAAGTTACATCGATGAAACATCAAAATATTATTACATATTATTAGCTGTGTTTTCCATCTTGCTACATAAATTTTAGTTTTATATGTACATCTCTCTGAACTGAAGCTTCAAACTGAACTGAGGATTGAAGAGGAGGGAAGCATCAACCAGAAAATGAAGGAGAAGAAGACGAAAGAGTAGATAGTTGTGAATGACTCTTAATGTCATCATTGGATGAAGTTCCACGTCTCCACTCGAAAAAACACAACTTTACCTACGCATACAATACTTATGTATTGTAGAAACCTGGAAGGAGCTGTCAGATAGTCGTATATTTGCTGCATGTGCATTGTGCTACTAATAGGGAGCAAAATAAGAAACTCTTTAAATTTATATACTCCGTTTCTCCATCTTCCCACTCCATGTTTACCAACAGCCAAGGCTGGAGATGGAATCCTGGAACTGGAGAAATACACACTTATTTGTACCATAGCATATACTCTACACTTATCTGCATTATACATAAGATACTACATACTACCTACATACACTCTGTCTCTCTTGCGCCTTGAGTTAGACACATCAATTTATATTGTCTATTCAGATTTCCGTTGGCTTGGCTGTTCCATCTTGTTTTTCCATCGTTTTGACTCATCTCAAGAGGCCTACGTTCAAGACTCAAGAGCATGATGCACTTGAGACGAGTTTTTCCATTTTCCATCCCCTCCTACACTTCCTTCCTATTTCTAGGCATTTACCTATGCATTATTTGTATATTTGTGTTCGCTTCTCTCTTTCTCGCTCCATGTGTATTTGTATTTATGTTTGTATTTGCATTGTGAGTGAATTGTAGATTGTGGACTGTCAAACTGAATACACTTTGTATTGCCTTCAAATTAAGTCCCTGGACCCTCCTCAACTCGAAATTCAGGAGCATCTCTTTCCCATTTTAAGAAGACAAGACAAACATGCAGATAAAAATACGTTCTTCCGACAAATATCTGTACAATACATTTTAACAAGGTAAACCAAACGAAAAATAACCAGCGTTCTAAAAAAGGAGTCCAATTCACCAGCACAAAATGCCTTTCAAAAATCTCAAGTGTATTTGCGTAAACTGGAAGAAACTACAATATAGTATGTATGTAAGTATACAAGATTGAAAAGGAATAAAAAATAAGAACAAGGTCATCAAAAACCGACGGAATGGACGGATTGAACGGTGAAAATCCTCCACATTTTAAGTATAGGTCAGGCAAGCCAACAGACAACAGACGAATTCAGGGGAAGAATACAATCCACCGATTCAATCCAATATATTTAGTCCAGTTCACTTGAATTTGTGTATTTTTTCTCGTCTGTCCATCTGTGTGATTATGTAAAGAGTGCATAGTGCATATATGTGTGTATACAAGATAGCCTAAATGTACAGTATAGATATACAATGCACACTACAGTTTTACAGTGTACACAGGAGTGTATAAAGTATTATTGTATTTGTGCCTGTTCAAATACAAAATACAAACAGACATTGAAACACACACACACACATGTATAAATAATATGTATTGATGTATTGTAGTCTGTGATAAAAGCCCTCCGCAGTCGAACATGCTCTAATAACATACCTCACAAACATTATGTCAACAACGAAATCTGTGTGTCTAGCTCTGTTCAATGCTGCTGGACAATGAGATTTGGCTTCTATTTCTCGATTCGATGAGAGGGCGAGTTCTAATAAAAGGTTACAGGAGTCGGAGTTAGAGCTGGAATTATCTTCTCTCCGTTCTCTCTCTCTCTCTCTTTTATTTCTCCGTTTCTCCTTTTCTCTCTTAGTCTTTTTTCATTCCTTTATCATCCGTGTAATAATATCAACAAAGAGAAGCCAGATGATTGTCCGCATCTCTTTTTTTCCTCGTTTTGGTTGCCTCCTCCTTCGTTTTTTTCTTCTCCAGGATAAATTCTCTCTACCTGTACAATGTGTATCTACTATGTACTGTGTACAATCACAATTTTTCTCCACATGCATGTGCATCACCTCCACACACAACATGCAAGCTCAACTACTACTACTACTACTTCTACTGAACTATCTTCTTTCATTTCCAGGGTACAAATGGAAATAAATGTGGATCTGCTCCGTCTTCCACCTCCTTTCTTATACAAATACATGGGCTCATACATCAAGCGCTTCTTTATTCTCTGCTCTTTCTCTATCTATCTACTGGAAAACGTACATTGTACATGTGGCTAAATACAAGTTTGGCTAAAGATAGTGTAGATATATGCATTCACTATACGATTTCATATGTATGTCTAGGAAGTCTGCCTGTCTATTGGTCGTGTTTCGAGTTCCAATACAAATCAAAGTACAAAATACACACACACACATTCAACATAACCAATAGGAGTTTAAATGCTGGAGCTGGAGCCGGAGCCAAGGAGCGAGTTTATTGCATATACAATATACATACAAATATATGTAATCTGTATATAAAACGATGGACAATGGCTTATAAATGGCGTATAAATTTGACGTTGCCTTAGCGGGTGCTCACCTCATGCATTTCTATGTGGTTTCTGCTCCCTCTTCTTCTACTTCTCCTTATGCTCCTTCTCCGGCTCCTCTTTCGTGATTCTGAATCTGATTTCCGAGGAACGAGCTACACACAATCTTGTACATATGTAGTAGTGCCGATACGGATAAGTAGTGGTTTGGTTTGGTTTATCTGTATATTATATAGACTCGTACATACAAAGAAATAGTGCGAGAGAGAGAGAGTCAAAGTATTTATTTGATATAAAAAAGGTATTAGCCGGATAAAAGAATACATATTGCGTGGTCGATCTATAGACTCACGAATTGGAAAAAAGAGAAGCTGAATGGGACTCATTGTGTATGTGTATTGAACACCGGTGGCATGCTGCATATGTACATGGTACAAGCATTTATAAAACACAGATGTGTGTTTATATAAGCAAGTTTTCGATTCAACACAATCCGAAGGAGGCCAAAGCAAAGGGGAAAAGGAAGGGAAGAGAGTGTTTGAATAAGGATGAAAAGTAGAGAAAAATACACCTTATAAAAGTCAGGCCTATACATATGCTTTACTTTACATTTGTCTATCGACTACCTACACATGTTGTACATACATACGCTCACTCACCCATTCTCCGTGTGTATGTTTGAGATCTACTCTGTTATTACAGCAAATATCTACAATCTCCTTCCTCCTATTTGTACACAATATGCATATATTGCATACAGTTATGTATTCCCTTGTACACAATCCATGTTTATTGGATAAAAGGTAGACAAGAGGAGTATGTATGTATGTATGTATTATGTATATTGTATATCTATAGGCGTCATAGAAAATATTGACAATGTAGAGAATTTTTCCTTTTCCTATGTTTTATGTCGTATCGTATCATATGATTCGTGTATTAGATGTCGGCTTGTCGGATATTGTTGTATGAGTGTGTTTGTGTGTGTGTGTGTGTGTGTAGGGTGTAGTGGGTGCTCTTATCTTGTCGTTTATATGTACAATGTACAGATGCATATATGGGGAGCATATTCTCGCGAACACGTTAGATGTTTGACAAAGCTCAAGCCGTTTTCTTTTTCTGTTTCTCCAGTTCTTTTTTTCTTTCATTCTTTTCTGCTCGCTGTTTGTTGCTCAATGAATGGGACCGGATGCCAAGGGAAAGAGAAAAAGTCGTGTTCCTTTCATCTCGTTCAAAGCTCAATGCAGTTTAGTATGTATATATGTATAGACAGCACATAAGACTGGAGTCGGAACTACTATAGCGGGATTTAGAATTGGAATTTGGAGTAAACCTAATGCCCGTTTTCTCCACTATATTATTTCCTACAATGCACACTGTGTACAACAAGTCTGCTCAAGTGAGAAAAGGCCAGGCCAAAATACATACATACATGCATACATGCATATCAAAGGGAAACGCAGGAGAAGATGAAGAAAGGAGGAACTTGAACAACTTCAAGTCTTATCTCGAGAGGAGTTCATACTGCTCATATCTACACACAGTATGTCCACATACATACATATATGTATGTAGTATGTACTTGTGTACCAGTTTTCCGTTCCTTTGGTCGGGTTCAAAACGCTCCGTTTAACCTAACCTCCTACATACCTGGGTACCGGAGATTGTAGGTTGTAGGTACAATATTCAGACTGTTCATTTGATATATGTATAAATACATACAACCATATACCAGCCCCAGCTTTTTAGATGCTGGATAAGGATTCGCACAAAACTGCGATGGTTTTGTGCGGATATTATGGAGAATCTGGAAATTTTAAAGTGAATATGTGGTACAACCTAAATGTACATACTGCGTACATATAGTTACAGTTTAATACCGGGGAAAAATAGGAAACTCAAGTTGTACAATATAGGAGAATAAATGATACAAACGACGGTACTCTTGTGGAAGGAATTGAGAAAAGGAGGAAACCCCAAAAAGAAGAACCAGAAGAAGAAGAAGTAGAAGACGAGGACGATTGAGAAAAGAAAAAAAGGAACCACACCGAGTTTTCATGTTGGAAAAGGACTGCATTTTTATCTCTTTTTGTTCGCTGGCTGCTGTGGCATTAACTTTTATGCACAGAGTCGAGAACGCCACATACATTAAAGATATATGTACCACACAGGATTCTAGACTGTATGTAAATTGTGTACCTACTACACTTTTCATCTCTTCCGCTCGCTATATACATACATACATACATACACACTTATATTATGCGTATGTGTATGTACAAACACACAAATTTGCAGGCAAATGACCCTTACAAAATAAAAGTGAGGGAAATAAGGAAAATTCCCTTTTTTCACAGAACATACATAAAATATTTGATTCTACGAAAAAGTTTGATTAATTTGTGGATTTTTTAGTCTTTTCCTAATAAGTTATGTAAATTGAAATTTAATCCCAAGCTAGACAAAACAAGGCATGAAATTCATTCCCATTTGGGCTTTCTTTGTAAATATTCTTTGTACGTGCATTATGCGCAAGGCAAATACATACATAGGTAGTGAAAATGGTTTACATTTTGTGTTGTTTTATGTAATTCCCTAATTCAAAACAAAAGGACAGTTTGTCACTTTGTAATGACAACAACAATGAAAGTGACAATGACAACGACAACGGCAATGACAATGACAATGAAAACGACCGTACACATAGCAAACACTTATGTACACTAGATACCTTTCTTAATCGTCTTGACTCGTCTCGAGTTACATTACATGTACAATATGTAATGTCAGTAAATACATATACGTACATGAAACGCTTTGATTCCACGAGCCAAGTAAATGACGACCGTACAAATCAAGTGAAATCAAAGTTGCGTATTATAACAAACATTCCAAAAAGGCCAATTCCAATATGGACACCGGACTTGATGATGGATAACAAAAATGTTCCAAAAACATTCCAAAATGCAACAATGTGTGTGTGTGTAAGATCCCATCTTATACCTATGTATGTATTTTTTGCATGGGTAGACAGACACCACAAAATACAGCACAGTACAAAACATCACTAGACAGACACCACTGGAAATGTTGCTTGATATCCGTCTCTGTATATCTTATCCTGCAAGTGTGAGTGTGAGTGTGAGTCTGGGACTGAAAATCTTGTTTGGAATTTGAACAGTATGGATTTGTAGTTTGTAAATATATTGTATATACAATATGCAATAAAAAGTAAAATCTATTATGTGCATGTACATAATATAAAATAATATTTTGTACATTTTCTATAGCTTGTCTCCATACATTGCATCCCATAATATGAATACACTGTAAATGTTTAATTTGATGCAAAAACTCTTGTTGCTTGTTGATGATGATTCCTGCTGAATATGGGAAATCGTGATTCACGTGGGCAGACAAACTGGTCTTGGGTCCTTAGTCCGTGTTTCTGTCATATGAAATGCAAACTTTGTGTGAAGACGCGCAGACATGAGCATGAACAAGCTTTTATATAATATGCATACATACACATACACACACAAAACACAACGCATGCATAATATATGTACTCACTATATGTACAGTGGATAAGCAAAAGAGGAGGATGAAGAGAACATTTTGCAGTCAAAAGTTCGAGTCCATCTTCAAATCCAAATCCTTACGCCTCACAACCACTTGTGCATAATACTCTTAAAATAATAATAATAATAATATCTGCATATAATAATGCAATAATGGAAACAAATCTGTATAACTCTGGTGTTTACTCTTCCTCTTCCACTTGTAAATACTTCTTCCTCTCCACTTTTCTTCGTCTTTGTCTATGACCGTGAAAGACCTCAGAACTTTACTTTACTTGTAAAAACAAACCATGCAACAACAACAAACCAACCAACCAACTTGGTGTACAAAGTTATACGTATTATCTTTGTACACAAACTCCAGTCGCTGTCCTCTTCGTCTTCTAGTTCATCTTTTGCTCTTACAATGACATTCTTATACTTTATATTATATACAATACTTGCAAGTATATTGTATATAAATAAGACGAGTGCGAGGGGACAAACGCTGTGACTGCAACATCCAAATCCAAGATGCAACATCCAAAGTCAAAATGAAATTTAACGGACATGGACGTGGACACGGATATGAGCATGAGCATGAACATGGAGACACTTGGAGAAGCCCAGGCCAAGACCAAAGCCAAGAGCAAAACAAACGCAAAGACAAAGATGAAGAGGAGGAAGGAGCGATGAGCAGAAAACCCAGAAATTAAGTGAGGATAAACAAGAGAATTATCCGCGAACAGCCATGGACAATTTAAGCCTATAATGTACACACTGTATCAAGAGACTGACTTTCAGAGAGAGCAAGACGAGTAGAACTAAAATGAAAATGAAAATGAGTGCTGTGTGTGTATATATACTTATATGTATGTGTGTGCTTGTGTGTGCACAAGAGAGATAAAGAAAGACGATAGACGTGTCTTGCCCATAGTCACACAGATACAGAGACACTAAAGTCAGTCTCAAAAGACGGAGGACTCCTCTCAAGATGAAGAAGAGTCGAGATGAATCTCTGTTGAACAGTCACAATGGCATGGCCATGTCCACCCAATCTACACTTTGCCAGTGCCAAAAGTAGAGATTTGAGTCTGAGATTGTGATAGCAGTGAACAGTGAACTGAACTGACTCGCTCTCTCTCTATCTCTTTATATAATGAGTGTGTGATGTATCACCGTAAAATCCGGTATGTCCAACTCCAACTTCAACTACAATTCCATGTCCAAGACCTAGAGACTGTCGTTCGTTCTCTCTCTCTCTGTATCTCTTAAGAATTTTGTATCAGCAGCGTGCGATACGATACACACTGTGCATTTATACATTTATATTTATATAAATTGTATGTACACACACACACGTGCTGTTTGTTTTGGAGGTGAAAGAGAGGAGAGGGAGAGAGGACATAGAGTGTAACCCCAAAAGTTTCAACAGAGAAAGGAAGAGAACTCTTGAGCAAAACTGTACAGGAGAAGAATAGAAATAAGACGAAGGAGTTCTCCAAGCATGACAAGTCATGCAGCCGATGTACTCTCTTTCCTTTATTTGTTGCTTTTGCTCTTCTTCTTCTTCTTCTAAGTCTTCTTCTTGTCCTCGGAGACTTGCAAGTTTTCTAGCCTCCATTTCGGGTTACAATTCCATCCTTGCAATGCAATGCCTTGGCTTGCCTATCCTATGCCCTATTTCCACTTGTATTTGTTTTGTTTCTTTTTCCATGCCTTGTTCAGTGTACAGTGTACAGCTATTGCCCTTCCCCTTTTGGTGCAGTTGCTGTGTATGACCCAAAGCCGGAGGAAAACAACCCCAACCTGGGATGTATCCCACTAACCCGAACGACAACGACCGAAGAGTCGTCCAATTCTTATGGGAAGATGAAGACGACGTGGGTTTCTCCACAGCAAGAGATATCTTACTGGACTGGATTGCGGAGATCCAGCCAAGTTGGACGACGACTCCATCCCAAGTATATATATATATGTATGTTTACAGTATATGTACAAATACATACATTGGTATTTGTACGAAAATGGAAGTCGGCGTCTCCAGACACTTGTAAACTACATGGTCATTACTTAGACTCGAACAATTCCATAAACCATAAAGAGTAAGCTCTGTCAGGAAATCAAATCGAAGGAAACAAAATGAGAGGAAACAACAAGATGAGGCAGGAAACGGAAAACACAAAAACAAGAACAAGAATACATATAAGAACCAGCAGAACAAAGATAAACAAAAACAGAGAGATTGAGAAGATCAAGACTGTGGAGCAAAGAGCAAGTTTATGTATAACTATAATAAAAGTCCTTTATTTCATTTTGTCCCAGATCAACTTAACTCAACTCACCCACCTCACCTCATCTTACCGTATACAATATACAGTCTACAAACACACTAATCAGTGCTGCAAGAGAGACAAAGAAAAGGCGAAAAATTGAAGAAAAGACGCAAGAAAACAGGAGAACGGCAAAGTCCGAAAATGAAAATCATCAAAGCATGCTGAGTGTGTGACTGACAATTTGATTCACTCACCGGTCTCACCTCTGATGTCGTCTTCCTATCTGTCTCTTTCAATCTCGATCCTAATCTAAAAGCCAAAGCTAACTTCCACATGTGTGTATGTGTGTGTCATCCTCCTTTCCTTCGTTAAATCCATCATTTTTGTATCTACCTTTTACTCTCTTCTGTCTCTCTCTCTCTATATAAAGAAGTCATGCACGGAAATGTCAAGGCACTTGCATGGGCTTCAGCTTCTGCAAAAATACTACCTACTCCACCTTTTTTTCTCCTCCGATAAAATAGATGGTAGATTGGCGGAAATACCGCTCACTTTTTCGTACCTCAGTTAATCTTCTCCCATATCAAACTGTAATACAGTATACAGTGTACAGCAAAGGAACAGCTTGCAAATTTATATAGTGTAATATACATAATATTTAGTAATAATATAATATAAAATAATAAGCGCAGTGTCTCAACTCATGGATTTAATCATGTCGTGGATTTTATCCAAAAGCCGCAGTTCAGTTCATTTAACCGCCATGCCACGCCAAGCCCAGCCAACCAGCTAGCCAGTCGATCTTTTTCTTTCTTTCCTTCTTTCTATATGAAGGAAACCCAAAGAACACCCAACACACACACACACACACATATATAGCGGGAAATGTGCGTGATGTGTGTGATGCAAAAACCATAGCAAAGTCAAAAACGACCTTTGATTCCATCCCTCATCCCGCCTTGAAGAATCTTCGCATACGTAAGTAAGTAAGAACATGTGAAGTCTTACTAAGTAATAGATAGAATTCGTAATTCAGACGAGATGAGAAGGGAAGAGTTGAGATGAGTTTAGTTACTTGACTTGACTTTAGCTTTGGATTTCGCTTTGGCTCTGTCTTTAGCTTTTCCACCTCAACTCTGCCATTTCTCCCTTCCCATTGGAATTACCGTTACCGGTTGCTAAAAACTTGAAGCGGAGACGAGCGAGGAGAATAAATGGGAAAATGGAATGGAAAATGGGAGAACCTGCAAAAAAATCTCCCACGACTAAGTCTACAGCTACATGTATAGATACATCATACGTGGCTATACTACAATACACAGCTGTGTAGAATGTACAATGTACAATTTACAATGTACAAAATGAAGGTACAACTATCTTGACCACACGTAAGAAAGCATGAAAAAATGATGTAAGATACTAGTTTTCCAATTTACAATAGTAATAGTAATAATGGCAAAACAAGACAACATGTTTCTCCCAGATATTTTTTCATCTAATAAAATACTATAATATGCGGTAGACAGGTGATTTCTCTCGTCGTTTGGATTGTGTTGTCTTGCATTGTATTGTAGTCCAAGGGGATGGACGTCGGTAAAAAATACTGGTGGAAAAGGCAAAAATCTATGTGGCTTAAAATTTAAACCTTTATTGTTTATATGTGGCTGTATTGTACAAAATATTGCAGATATTGCATAGTTTGAAGAAGCATCAGGGTAAACCACCAGCTGTAACTCGAGTCTTGACTTGAGTCAACCGCCGTCACAGGCAGTCACCGCTACAAGTCTATCTTATCCTATATATTATACGCAACGTTCTAACTGTGTATTCGCAATACACATTGTAAGAATATTGTACAAATATTCTGATATTCATTCATTCATTCATTCTCGAGGAATCCAATCCAATCTCATTCCATCGAAAATCCTGACAAATTGCACACACAAACCTTGACGTAACTATATTGCGAATATTATACCAGATTATTCAAAATACGACTGCGAAATAAATTAGACAAGGTACGTATGTATTGCTTTATTTGTCGGTGCCGGTGCCGGCAATTTATTCCCGTCTTTAAGAACATGAATATGAATCTTTTCATACACACACACATATATATACATACATGAACGTATATTACGTATGGTGTTCATACGTACATACAAATGTGGAGAGCGGCGTTCAAGTTAAAGTTTTTTCGTGCGATGGGAAATATCCGGAAATTATTCATCGTGCAGCTTGAAAGGAACGGAATGGAATAAATGTTCCTGTACAAATTTTGCCGATCGATCAAATCTCTAATACCTAATACCGTTCACACACCACTTTCTTCGTTCCTTTTCCTTTGTTCTATTCTATTTTCTATCGCATTTCCGCTCCTCTAAAAAATCTGTCTCTCAATCTGTCTCAAGTCCCAATATTACTAAAGTTTGGGGTACCTGTTGTATGTATTGAATTGAAAATTTTGGTGTAGAAAGGGCTAATACGACATTTTTTTATTTTTTTTTTGCGTATAATAATGTATTGAAACTATCCATATAAATCATTTTTGCTTTAAAACTACTTTTTTCACTCATCAAACCGAATACAGGGCATTTCGAACCTAATTCCAACTTTAAAGAACAAGACAAAAAAAGGACTGCCAACAAAATATTCATATCTCAGTAAAATAAGAAATCTCCGCCGGCTCATCTTGATAAAACGGACTTTTTCTGCCTTGTGAGCAGTCAACATGGAGACTGAGGAGAGATTGAACGGAGTTTATTACGGATACTAATACTGATGGAACAAGAGTGTCTTTTCCAAGTATAAACACAAAAATGCATTCAAAGAAATGGGAGAATAGGAATAATACATGATTATGATACGATATGAGAGATTTCCATGTCCTAGTATACAGACAGATATCTGCAGTCACACTTTATTATTCAAGTCTTCATGTACTTATGGCTATAATACATTATATTACAATACAGACTTGTAAATAAAAAAGATTTTTTTGATCATACATTTAAAATGTATATATGCACATGTATGTGTAGAAATATGTTTAGAGCATATATCCGCGGCCCTGTCATCACATCACGATTCTTCATCCACATACGTACTTACTTACATAATACATTTTTTCTACATAATTTTTTCTTTTCCCTTCCATCTATCCAGTGTTTTCTGCGAGCTGTTGTCTCTGTGTCGTCGTCGCCGTCCTTCTCTTTCTTCTTCTTTTTCTTTTGCTGCTTCCTCGTCTATTAGATACTTTTCTCCGTGTAAACTTGCTGTGACTGGCCATAATGTAACGTTCACAGTATTATCATTGCATGTCAAGCCACGCTAAGATAGACAGAGCAACAGCTAGATGAACACACACATACACAAATATTCACGTAAATAAATACATGTACGTATAATTTGGGTGCATACATTATATTTAGCTGTATAAATGACTTACAAAAAGACTGGGAATCGCCATTACTTTTCTGTGCATACATATGTACAATACAGTGGAAAACTGACTAAGTGTAAGATCTCCATCTCCATGATTATTATTATGCAGATTCAAACATGCACACATACATATATACATACATAATATACAGATACAGATAGGTAGATACTGTTGGCTGCCTGCTCACTACTACGGAAGAGAGATAAAGATGAAATGATGAGGAGATGCAAATCAGTCTTGTGTAACTTTCCTTCCATGTACAATGTACATACATGTATATAGTTAGTTACATAGTACATGCACATCTTCCCAATTCACATCATATCATATGATGATGAGGAAGAAAAAGAAAAAGAAGACGACACAGAGAAAACGTTTATCTGTCTTCTTTTCTCTCTCCCTGCTTATTATTATTACTACTATGTATTATCATCATCATCATCGTTATTATTATCATGCGACACTTTTTCCATCTTGGATCTTGCCTTTGCTTCAACTGAGAGTCTTACACACAGTTATTACATTACAGTTATTCACTTTGCAACAGTCACAGTCACAGTCGGAAATACTCACCCAACAAAAATAATAATAACGTTTTTAATATTTACAATATGTACATACGAAACATACAGATAAAAATTGCTAATATATTACACATACACACACTGGGAATTCATAGAGCAAATATTATTATTATATTAAGACTGCTATTATTATTATTGTAGAATTATTACCAGCATGTATATCATTATTTATTATGTGTATTGTGCATTGTGGGAAGTGAATAAAGAACGTGAACATGTATCAAACTGCTAATAATAGCAAATGTAGTAATAATTCTGCGTAGTCTGCAACTTCAACTCAACTTTCAATATGATATGATATGATATGAATGAAGCTATTTGTGGCAATTATAATCATTATACATACAGTCAGTCACGGGAAACTAGCCGATGAAAGCCGTAACAGGCTCAAATTAGCTGGATATTTACGGCTGAATTCGAGTGGAAAAGGCTGCATACAGCCGGGTGTTCGAGCTATAATCACACGGTTGCCGGCTTGATTCAGCCGATAAAATTCCGGCTAAT
>JAQIVE010002143.1:0-21168 GCA_034698285.1 Sminthurinus bimaculatus | reverse complement strand
ACGGAGGACATGAGGAAAAATAGCCAAATTTTGTCCCATGTCCCGTAATACATAATCAGTCGGTAAAATATGTTTCCGTACACGGCCAGGTATGGGAAACATTTCCCTTACCACGACCAAATTTACCAGGTTTTCAGCTATGCACGTCTGCTCAAATAAGATAAGAAGTTCATATTACGACGAATGTGGTATAATATGCATGGAATATGTTGTAGCATGCATGTATTACGAATTTATTAGTATTATTGTATATACAATGTGCAATATTTCAATATATTGAGTGCAGTTCAAAAGTCAACATATCCAATTTTATGCTAGAATATTCCACACTTACATGCATACACATTATACATATCAGAGATAAGTAAATATCTATTTACTTTCTTACTACATAATAAGACTATAATATCATGTGGTTGTTATATTATACACATAAACATACAAAGGTGTGTTGAGTTTGAGTTTAAGAGCCTCTTGAGTATCTACTGCAACTTTTTGTGCATGCAACTTCAATCTATGTACACTATCAGTATCAATATCTATCTATTTAATGTAATAAAAACTAATTACATTTACCGTGAACAGTAAATACATAATATTTGCAATGCACCTTCCTCTTCTCTGCGTTCCTTATTCCACAGCATGTTTCATCTCTTTATTGCAAAAAAACGAGTTATTGACCATCAGCAGATCCTCATCAACTTAGAGCTTTTACATCTATCGAACTATGCTTTAATATTTTACACTATACCACTGCAAAAT
This sequence comes from Sminthurinus bimaculatus, assembly GCA_034698285.1. Taxonomy (NCBI): domain Eukaryota; kingdom Metazoa; phylum Arthropoda; class Collembola; order Symphypleona; family Katiannidae; genus Sminthurinus; species Sminthurinus bimaculatus. The sequence goes on along the minus strand of JAQIVE010002143.1, from coordinate 20,406 downwards.
GTAAACACAGTAGACACTGAAAACTGTGCTAAATTATTTCGGCATTTTTCCCACCGAAGAGATGAAGACTTTGTATAATATATTATACATAGAATACATTTTAAAAAACTAAAAAGCTAAACCGTACATAAAGACAGGCAAGTTGCTTGTGTGTATAGTGTATAGTTACGTGCACCTTCTACCTCTTCAATTTTCCATCTGTATTATAGTAACTTATAATATTTTTGGGCCACTGTTATGTGGAGACGATGTAAAATAATAATATTGTTATGTAAATGATAAATAATGGTAAATAAGAAAAGCACCACAGTGAATGGCATAAATAGTCAGTATATAGTATAGGTTGACTTTGAGTTTGGATCGCGTGTAAAACCTAAACGTAAAGGTACTCATTTTCCGTAGTGTTCTCTCAGTACTCAGTATGTATGAAGTAAGTATGTGAATAATGAACACGAATTCTACGCTCGGATTTGCCATTCGCTATTCCAAACTATGTATTTTATTCTGCACAATAGCATCATCATATCATCATCATCATCATGATACATACAACTACTGTGCTTTTTAGTATACCACACGAGAGTATACCTAATACCTATGCTATTATATTATTATACTTATGTACTTAGAGCAGGCTAGAGAACACTGAGTTTGTGTGTATTTTTAGTAGTATGGGTTTAGTTGTCGAATCGAAAACATCGGCGAGTTAACACACATCACGTAATATAATATGTACTCGAGTGTATAATAATATAACATATACAGGCATATGAACATTATTATTTTTTGCAGCATACTTACTGCATTCCAGGTTGAATTGCAATTTACAATAATATTGTAGACAGTAGATTATATAGATAGTTAAAATTAGCAGTACTTACTTACTTACTACTTACTTACACATCATACTGCACTGATTGATTTTGTTTTTGTGTTCGGACATAGACATAATATTATACAGACAGTAAAAATTAACTAGGTATTTAGTACATGATACGGCGTATTATATGTATTATCAGCAATCAGCATTATATTTCTCTCGATATGCCTATTTTTCTAGTATCTAGTACGTAAATAGTTTAAAAGTTGTTGAAGAAGAAGAAGACTAGAGAAAGTCTATTTTTGAAATGGTAAAAAAATTGAAGAGACGACGGCGAGTAAAAAAATAATGTATGGAAAGAAGTTGAGTCCTGTAAAGAATTCTCTTGGTAGTTCGAATTTTTAAATATCAGTTCCGTGTTCTCTTCTTCTGTCTGCTCGTCGTTGCTCGTTTGTTTTTGACTTTTGTGATTGAATGACTATTAAAAATCCATTGTTACAGTTCTGACGTAAGTAAGTAGCTAACAGTAAAAGTAAGTTAAAAGTTAAATACATTACTTGTGTGTGTGACATTAGACATTAGATTAAAAGTGATTGTTAAAAGTACGACGGTGGTAATTTTATTTTATCGTGTTCGTGTGTGTGCTTGTGTTCATTTGACTTGAAAAATTGGGATTCGTGACAAAATCAAAATTCGGATATTGTTAAATCATCAATCATCATTGTTTCAAAAAGTTCCTGACCTGACTTGAGGTAGTGTAATAAGGTTTTCTTTTAACTGTAACTACATAACTGCTTTAATTTTCCAACATTTTCCTGGTTATGCTCGGTGAAAATCCTTGAAAACATTTTTTTCAACCTTCCTTTTTCCGTATAGTCAAGTGTCAAGTCATGGAAAAAAGTACATATTATGAGTAGTGCACATTTTCCCATGCATAATCGTAATTAGTATCCATGCATATTATATTAAGAATGCTGATGACCGGTTTAATGGGTTAATATTAAACTTTTAATAGTACTTTATCAAAGTGGTATAGTTGTAGTTCAAATTCTTATAGTATTTATGTATAAAAAGAGCTTTATGTACGTAGAAAAAAATAGTGGTGTGTATAGTTATAGACGAAGAATATTGATCTTTTCCGTTTTCGTATTATGTCCTGCAGCCTGCTAGAGACTGGCACGATACGTATTTACTTACATAATCTGCAGTATCATACATAAAACTAGGAGAAAACGGAAAAGGAGATGTGAAATCAAGAAAGAATAATAATAATAATATCCAGTTTTGAAGGAAAATCACGTCAATTTGTTTCAATCATCAGCTGCATTGACAACATAATTTGACTTTGATTTTGTATAAACTCGGCTTTTGTATATTTTCTGATCTGTATGCAATGTTAAAAAATGTGCTTACTTAGATTGTCACTTTATACTTGTTTACTTTTTTTACAGGTGTTAAGAAGTTGACTGTTGCAAGATCTTTCCTTTCCGGTTTATAATACATATTTCAAGATCGCGGAGAAATGTGCATTGTTTTATATTCAACAAAGGTGTACTCTGTGAGAAAAGTGACAATATGATTTGTATTGCGCTTCAAACGTTCCTGTGCAAATCTTCTTCTGGACATCAAGTTAAAAATATTGAATTAAACCAGCTGACTAATAATACATTACCATACTGTGAAACTTAATAACAATATTAAATTAAAGGACAAAACATTAACAATAATAGTACGCAAAATATTTTAAGTATTAGTTCAAAGTGATAAAGAACGTCACAACAACATCATTATCGTTTGAAGTTTTGAAAATTCGACTAATCAGCACAATAATATTATACCATACATAACATAATACACGTTGTACGATATAAACAAAGTCGTCCTTGTGTGTTAACATATAAGTAATACTTAGCATATTATTACATGTGTTATACGTTGTAGTAGATAGTATTACTACTATTATCATCAATTTGCAGCTACCCAACTGTGTTGAAAGTTACAGTAACATACATATTATACAAGCTTAAATAGTCAAAGTGTTATCATTATCATTGTTATATTAGATTTAGTACTACATGTGTATGCAAATTTATTACTACTACTACGGACATTTATACTTGTGATTGTAAAAAAGAGAAGAAGAAGCGTCAATAGCAACAACATTCAACTCGCCAAATTATACTACTACTACTACAACTACCATTACTACTATAATATTATTACTATATTCGGCTTTCTGTAAAACAAGTCAAAGTTATCTAATCATTTAGGCAGACAGTAAGTTCTTTAAAGAACCGACATCATCTCTAGAGAGCTGTCATTCATTCATCCATTCATTCATTCTTTCTGTGATGCTTTAGAGCAAAGTTGAAAGGAAATACCACAACACCATTATTTATTTATATGTATTGGTAAATGTGTATACGTATTATTATGCTTAGTATTATTATTGGTTGAAAATAATATCTAAAGTATAATATTTTATTCTGTCACAAAATCGCTTTTTCAATAGTATTTGATTAGATATTATAATCCTATAAAATATCATATAATACAGTCTTTCGTGTAAACATCACAAACCAATCAACAATAATTATTTATAATTAACCTATAGTAGAAACTTTGAACTTAATAATATATTATTATGAATGAAGGAATCAAGGAAATTATATGACACTTATTGTATAAAAACATTGTTTACTCCAAGAAAAAGAAAGAGAAAGGGATAACGATAATTACATTTATATAATATATTATTAAAATGCTGGACTCCTTGTAAGATGAACAAGAACCGGAGACAAGTAGGAAACCGGAATAATAATGGAAATACACCTACTACAACAACTTCAACAATATCAGACTGTATCTCATCTACTTCTCCAATCACAACCATATCAGCATCAACTACAGCAATGCATACACCAATATCGCATCAAAATTCAATCACAACAACAACAACACCACCGACCGGGTTTTCTTCTTCACACCCTCGATCAAATAAAACCTCTGGATCCTTGATAAGAACAACATCTTTAACTTCATCAACTACCCCAACCACTTCATCGACACCAGTAACAACTACAAGCAACGTTCATCCTTCGGGTAACAATAAATCCACGGGTCGTTTTGTAACATCGCCATCACCTACTACGGTCGGAAATGGAGCTCCTCCACCGGGTAAATCCGGTCAGAGGTCACCAACAAAAGGGTCAGCATCCTCCCGAACCCGTGTTTTTACAGCGACGAAAAGATCTGTAAGCTTGTCAGGAGGACCAAGGGATCCAAGAGACCGGGATGAAACTCCACGGCATCACCATTACCACAGTGGTTGTAGTAGTAGCAGCAGTAGTACCACCAGTGGGTTTTATCATCCTTCAACCGGCTCCTTGTACAGTCATAATGGCAATAGTAAAAATGATCTTGTGCGAAGAAGCCCAACACCAAATAATATTTCTATATCCGGAAGGAGCACGCCAACTTCTGTTAAGTCATCTGGATCTTCTCAATATCATCATCATCACCATCAGCATCATAATCAACAACAACAACAAGCAGCAACTTCTGCTACGGCTGGACCGAAAAACAATCGCCGACGGTCAGCTCCTCTATCTGCTGATCTACCCCATTCCAAACCACAACTTCATTCTTCATCATCTACTACTACTTCTAGTTCTAACAACCTCATCAACAATACAATCGAAAACAATGTTGTATGTTCCCGGGCTGTCACTCATCAACACTGTAACACTCCACCACCCGGTCCAAGGTACGTTTTTTTATTTTCCCTTCTTTTCAATCATATATAATTTCCAATCTTTCTGATCTGTAGGACACTGTTATTAGTGTTTGGAAAATGATACTTTTGACATTCGTTTGGGCATATGGCATTTTGCCTCGCACCTTTGAATTAGTTGTACGACTCTAAAAAATGAATTTTCCAACATTCGTATAATATGTGAAAAGTGTATGAAACTGAAATCTAGTTGGAGAAAAAAATATTCACAATACATAGTTAGTAGTTAGTACCATGTTAGCCTCAAAACATGCAAAGAAAATTTTGATATATTATAAGTTTGCGTTATGATCATTGTACAGTAGTTTCAAATTGCACTTTTGCAACCCAAAAACGGAAATAATATATGCAGGAAATATCAAGTAATATGAAGTACACATACGAGTCAAGGCCATGTCCAAAAATTCATTCATGGGACTACAGACTTTCATATGTGTATTGTATTGCACACTTTTATAAGTATAGGTGTGCTATGCAGGCATGGTATTGGAATTCTCCAACTTTTTTACGTTAATCCAGTACGTTTGCATTGCATCCGTGCAATGCGGCTAACTTGCAAAAATCATTTTGCTGCAAAACCATGATATTACTATGATTATACACTCTGGGGAAAGGAGTATATCAAGGTCATTTATTTTATATGGCAAAATACGGATGCATAATAGGTACCTATCAAAGTCGTGTTTTAGTTTTGTGGATGTGGGATGTAAGGAAAAGGTGCATATGAGTAAGCATTGTTCGTAGTATGAACTCTTTACTACAGTTTGTTGTTGTTCATTTCAAATTCAAACTTTTCCCCGTGTAATCCAAAAACTTTGACGGATTAAATTAATTGAGACTGAATTTGTGACGACAGATGAATAAAAGGAAGAGAAAAGAGAACTCACCGAGATGGAATGAAACGCCTTTCCTATTTTATAAGTTTCAGTCCGTTTAATTTACTGGTCTAAAAAACAAGACCGCTTGATACCTAAAGAAAAAGCAAAAAACCTCCATTAACCGTAAAGCCGTTGCTAAATAACCGATTAAAGATTTAAGGAAATTAATTATATGCATTCACTGTACATGTATATGCATTTAGTTATAGTGGAGTTAAAAATTCAAAATCTATTTAAATTTACTATCCAACTGCACAGTGATTGAAAATAGTGGGGTTGTAATGCTGCATATAAACTGAAAATGGTTATCAAGACTGGCTTTACTTACATTTCCAGCCTTTAATAACTTTGAACTTGTGAAACAGTAGAACTCTAATCGAATATGGTTTTATTGTGTGCGTTTTGCTTTGTATTCAAAAACGGTATGCACAAATTGGCATACAGCCTTGCAGGGATTTCCCTCGAAAGGGCAGACGAAGATCTCGCATCGCAGAGGAGCGCATCATTATCTGTATCTGTACTTACAAATTTCTCCATACAGGCTTTTGTACTCCATGATGTAATAGTAAGTATACTTTAAAAGTATATGGTGATGGAATTGATTTTAAGTATAATATGCCTAGAGTACTATACACTATACTATATACTGTAATATACGTAAATGTGTTATATTTTATATTCATTTTATATTCTGTATTATTTCAAATAATCTCTTTGTAATCTGGAACGCTCTTTATATATTTTAATGCATATTAATATTCTTCCTGGAAACCATTAGCTCGTAGTTTATATGCACAATTAATAGTTTTATAGTTAAACTTCTGGTATTATCGTAATAGTGTTGAGATGAGTATACAGTATGCATATAGTGACGACGATGATGATGATATTATTATTGTCCTTGCTCGTTTGCTATTCCATTTCTTCTCTCTTTGCCGTTCCTTTTTTGCAAACTAACTAGATTCAGCTTCGAGACATCTTTCTGAGTCAAGTTTCAAATCTCATTTTTGCAACATCGGGGAAATTTCTAACAAACATACTCATGTTACAAAATGGGAAATTCTACAACACAAAGTTTTATTTCCTCCAGTAGTGTGTATTATATACCTAGTGTTAAGTTGTGACTGAAATCGAATCTACTAAAAAAGTACATGATTATTGATTAGATTATTCAAAGGAAACATGTTTCTACTTACATTAAAGTACCCACTTGAAAGTCAAATAGAAAAGTTTTTGATTTACTTGGTTTCTGCAGATTTGATTTAGAATGATCGTTTTTGTTAAGAAACAATATTATTTTATTCACCATTCATCGGAAAGCATAATACATACAGAGTTGGCTATTTAAACAGTATGTAGACTATAAACTGTAAACTCGTAGCAAATTCGATAAAAAAAACTTCAATTTTATGATAGACAAAAAGAAAGTATGCAGTAGATAAGCAATGCACAGAAAACCTTCGAATATGTAGATACTGAAAAAACAATACTTCTTATTATTATATGTTTAAAAGTTGGCTCGATCATCACTCGTTTCCATTTTCTGTTTGTTTTTATAACAGTGTAATAATTGTTATGCATTACATATTACATATATTATACACTGGTAAAATTAAAATCAATAAATTTTTATGACTGCATGAATATGCATTGGAATAGTATAAAGTTACTAGCAAAATACATAAGTATGATACTGTAGACAAGTGTCTAATTTCTATTTTCAATGTTACATTATTGACAGACTTTCAATGTAAACAATAGGTTGAAGGTAATGTCAGAGTGTTTACATACTATGTACGTACACAAAATTATTGTACTGTACAAGAAATTCAATCGAATCATTCTATTTTCATATAATTTCTGTACACCTTTTTTTGTTTTTTACAGTTGTGAAATTTCGAAATTTATACATTTGAGTATAAAGTATAAATCGAAGTAGACAGGTGTGTAATGTGTACAGTCTGGGACCAGCAGTGAAAGTATCCATAAACATGTTTCATCAAGTACATTAATGTTAATGGAAATAATGAAATGAAAGCATGCATATGCATTTATACACCATACGAGATACGGGCGTTATATGTTTTTGAAAAAAAAATCGCAAATATCTACATAGGAATACTACGGCTGCTGACGTTAATTAAAATTAGTATAATATCATACATGGTTTTGTTTTCGCCAATTCTGGACATATCTGTACAACGTAATGCATTACTACATTACGCTCTTGATTTTCGTATAAACTTTAGAGGGTAGAATACCATTTCATGTTGGGCACGTTACTTCTGTGTAGTTTGTGATTTAATTCTGATCGGAACTCGTTAGACAATAAAGGACGTATTAGCTATTAGATGAATGGTACTAGAGCCTTGTTTTGAACCCGCTTCGCCACTTGATTGCTATTTATTATTCATTTATTCCGTACGGTCAGGTTAGTCTCGTGGTTTTGTTTATTATTTGCTATAATATTTCAACTGTATGCATAAAATGAAAAAATTACATGAATGCATTTATGTTGTGCAATATTTATGTTTTATCTTCTGATCTTTATCTTGAACAAATTTGCAAACACACCAGTAAAGGAGTGAATTGATATTAACGTTCATTCTAAATTAAATTTCGAAACGAAAGATGTAATAATGTTACATGCTCGAGTTGAAATGCTTTTTCAATTTTCACAAAGCATTCTCCGGCTCTGTCCATTTTGTTTTGTAAGTATGTACTACGCTTATACTCCTTTTTTCTGGTGGCCGAATACGGATCTGTAACGAATTAGACTGAACTGGATGGACACATTGTGACATCAAATAACTCAGAGTAGATGATTATGTATGTAGTCTGTAGACAGGAGCTTTGAATCAAGTGACAAGAGTTGTTAGATCTTTTTAATTTGTTTTTCGTGTATCATGTTGACAACAGTTTAGGCGAGTTATGTAGATATGTTTCATTAAATCTCAGAGATATTTTAACCATAAAGAAATTAATGGAAAGTTTTATAAGCGCAGTTGTGTTGTAGGTTGTATAATATAATACAAAAGTTAGACGATACGTTTCATTTTATATCCATTGGAATTCAAAACACCACTTGTATCATTTTAGAGATGAAAGTTTCTTTAAAAGAAAACATGCTCTCTGAAAGAATGGAACGTGGAAAATGTTGCTGCTTTTTTTACATGTTTCCACACTTTTTTATATTCCAGTCAATAGCGAGTTGCTATTGTTTTCTATTCTAAAGTTCTATAAAGTTTATATAAACTTTAGCAGGCAGACAAAGTACACGTGCCTGTAAATGTGTTGCTTTTATAGACGTGTACAAGTTTCTTTTTCCTCTTAGTTTTCAAGTAGGATAATGATATTTATTGCGTTTTATTTAAAGAAATAAATGAAACATGAAATCTTGCATTTTATAATGCTTTGTTTAAAGGGGATTTTTCTGGAATAATGTGGTTTTCCTATTCTGCAAAATAAGTCGTCGTTGTTTGTGTGTTGTTTCACCTTAAAATAATTTTGATATGATTACATGAATAATCAATGAGACAGTATACAGTATAAAAATGTCATAAAAAGTCGATATAATATTCTGAATTTTGCAAATAGATAATGGATTCGCTTCTGTGACGGTTACTGCACGTTTTGTGTGACTATAATATAAAATAAAGTTATCACAATACAAATTGACTTTCTTTTGGAAAAGTCACCTACGCTGAAGATCGATTCTAATTTAATTTGATCGTTCCACGGTACAAGCAGATTTCGGTTAGACTTTCATTTCTAATTCATGGCCGCATTTTTCATTTCTTCCCAAAATTGTGGGTCAACGTTTCCAAAATTGACGTTCCTATGTCCGTATGTTTTATACAAGTGCTGACATGCTAGTTATATCTGCAGTACAATGCATATAACACATAAAACTTTACTATATACTATGAAGCTAACTGGGAGGTTTTCCATGGGGTGAATACTAAATGGTAAATATACAGTATGTGATCCTTTAAGAAACTATTGCTTACATCTTGGACCGCAGAAATGGTGCAAGGTACGCTAATGTAAAAAAGATATAAAGATAGACATGCAACGTGTTTTGTGTGCATTTATTTGCTGGTATGTAATGCGGTTTGATGGTTGATGTTCATAAAAATATTTGACATAAAGAGCGAAGAGCGCCTGTCTTCTTCCCGTTTTCCTGTAAATTAAAAGTAGCGTGAAATGATTTTATTATAATACGCTGTATTGTTCGAGACCTCTGAATCCGGAGTCGTGCTAATACGTGCTATTTATCATTTACTTTGAAGCTCTATGTATCATATTATATTATATAGTCAATAGTAATAATCATATTGAATGATAATAATGGCGATGCTATGTACGTGTTTGCGAATGCCAACAGATATGTATATGAAGCTTATTACTATAATATAGATCTTCATACACTTGTAGTAGAGGAATGGTTGTTCATCTAGTCCATTGTACTGTATCATCTTCGTTTTCACTTATTTTATTTATCTCAGCTTTGGCTTTTGACACTATTATTGCTCCTATCCATAGTTGATATTATATAAGATTAGAGAAAAAAGAAAGATGGGAGAAAATAGTGTAGAGAGTAAGACTATGAACAAAATGATATTTTTGGAGGGATTATATACATTGTGATTGTACGATGTGATGATGATCTTGCTCTCATGATGAGAATAATGACGATGATTTATAGATAGATGTATTGTGTACCTACAATATACATACTGTGATTAGACTGGGCTGACTCACTTTATTTTTCTCGGTTGTATAGCGCTGATAGCGTGTAGAATAGAGTGACAGACACAGTTGGGAATTTCCGACTACAAAAAAACCGAACTCTTATTTCTCAGCCTGAGTATGTGTGAGAGATGTGTGAGTCAGAAATATGTATACGGGTAAAAGTAAGTAGGTATACCACGAGTGACGGAAGAAAATGAAGGGGAAAGCTGTAATATAATATAGACAGAATGAGAGAGGCTGCTCCTTCTGCACTGTATAAATACACAGGTCATGCACCTAATGTTCTGCAACGTAATAGGAAATAGATTGAAATTCTGGCCATGTTATATCATCATGTGTTATATCTATGTACTTTGAGCGGGAGAAATACTTATGTAGTTAATGGCTGCCCTATATTTTCCATCCTATTTCTATTCTGGGTCCATTTACTCATAATAATAATAATATATAACAGTAATTACACCTATAACTTTCGATAAAACTTGACAATTTTATATATATGAAAACATTAAATGGCAGGATTGAAGTCCAATAGTTTAATATTTAATACACACCGAAAATACTTACGAGCCGCATGTGTGTTATGGGTTTAATCATACTTTTCTCGTATAGTTAACCATTTGTATTTCTTTCTTTCTCTGCGGTCTCTGTGCATAAAGTAAAGTATGCAGTTGCCATTCACTTCTGCGTATGTACACCATACACCATACATAAGTAAAATATATTGAAGATGTAAGATATGATTTTGTTATCTTAGGTCTTAGTGGGGTGGGTATGAAAGCATGAAAAAGGAGCGATAGGTTTCTTGAAAAGACCGTAAAATATGTGGAAAAAGTATGATGCATTCAATCGGCATAATATATACTTGTACAGCATAACCACTTTATCCTCCTCATATGAAAACCACGTACAATGTTAGACGTTATATATTAATCAATATCAATGCATATATTATGGTATGTATATTGTAAAAACGTAGGCAGGGCATGTATAACGTATACATACACATTATGCGTTCAAGGGAAGGATTTGATTGAAGAGTGCATGGCCCCAAGAATAGTTGAAGTTTTGAATGTACAAGGGTTTCGCAAAGTTTGAATTTCACTGCTGACGGTAAGCGAGACATGTTGGTTGTTAGGTTGGTTGCCTGGCTGAATATTGAAGATACAGAAAGATGTGGTGGGCTTCAAGTATGTAGTTATGTGTATCATAAGAGGATTTCAAGCTTTAGGTATAGATAGAATCGCGTGGAGACGGATGGAAAAAAGCGATATGGAGGAAGAAGATGAAAGTATAAAAGTATTGAGGCAAAGTTGCTATGAGGTAAAGTTGAGTTGAAAGTTGAAGACAACTGTAACATTACTGTAGGCGTTTGACGGTTCTTCCCCGACATATGTATGTATGTAGTTATGTAGTAATGCATTATACTTTTATAAATGGAGTATACATAATAATATGTGTTTGTATAATTATTTCACTAGACACCTTGCACAGTAACATATGAGTATGAGTGAGTACAAAGAAAACTCTGAGGGCATTGGTATGCACAAACTTTAAATTTTAAATGATGAAAATCCGTGGAAAGTAGTAAGTATATACTATACATAGTATTAAAAACTTGGTTTCACTTCTGAAATTATACATTTCACATACACGCCGAGTATAGAATACGTGGAAAGAGGAAAAGTTCAGATTCAGAGAAATTTTCCGAGTGCTCAAGTTAATGGATGTATTCATATATGCATACATAGACAATATTTACAAATTTACATGTGAAACTTACTGCCGAATGAATATTTAGCACTACCCAGGCACATGTATGTATTGTATTTTGTACAAGATGTGTAAATTTTTATGCAGCGACAGTAGTTGCGGCAAGAGAAAGCTGTTGTAACGTTTACTGTAATGTTTTCAATTAACTAACATAGTTGTTTAAGGAATTTACAAGCTAAACATAACAGAATTATAGGTAAATCAACTTTGGACCTGGTTTTGTGTTACCTGTCAGGTTGCTCAGGTTGGAAAATTGCATATTAGAATTGATTTTTATGATGTTAACTCATTTTTCGGGGTAACTCATAATATGGTTATGTACAAAAATGTATTATATTACATGCATTTTAAGGCCAGAGTTGCACCTTCTCTAAATCAAAGGGAGTTCTGGGCATATTATTTGTGTTGCCGTTTTTGTAGCCAGTCACAACAACATACCGTCCGCACTTAAATAAATTGCATTTTCTCTCACTGCTTTCTCCGTGCTAAAAGATGGCGAAAGTACAGCGTAGTTTGAAAAGATGTGGTTTACTTATCAGCGGACAGTACAATTGAGTCTTCTTAGACTTTACATGCATAATGTGTAGAAAAAAGACAAATCCTCACATCGCAGTACTTTTTTGTATTACGAAGATGTACAATGTGCATGTTATGTACGCTACACGTTCGCTAATCCTGTCTGTATGTACGGATATGGGTTTTTATACACATTTCCAAGTTCGTCAATGCACGCCTATGTTCCGACTTTCAAAGCATTGGTTTTTGAATAACAAATTCCAGACTCTGACGACAAAAACAATAACGTTGAGGGATGAACGGACTCGCATGGTGTAACTGTAGAATAACAGAGCTATGTGTGTTTTATGGCTAAGCTTTTAAGAAAGTGTGGAGCACTCATACATCTTTATTAGTTGAAAAGCACATATAAGCATACATGTAAACCTATTTGAAATCTATATAGGCGTATGTAAAGAATACAAAATATTTGTACAATAGAAAACAGTATGTTACTTTATGTAATTTTACAGTTTAGAGTACCAACTATATGACTCACAATCAGTATTTGGGATATCTGTAAAATTCTGAAGGTGCCTTAAGAATTTGTGTAAATGTAGAGTATAGAGGGATATCATGTACATAAAATCTGCACTATATGTAGATGTATGAATAGAAACAAAGTTTTTGCCTTCTCGTTCCTCTGCAAGGCATATCATTGGTATGTAAAAGTGTATTTGTCCCCTTTGTGATAAATTGCGAGCTGAGGAAGAAGCTGACTGTCAGGCTCTTTCTCTCTCCACTCTCTATGTATTATGTATGCACTATGCACGTATCTCTACTCTGTGTGTGTGTGTCTCTCTCTCTCCCTCTACATCTCTGCACTTTCTTGAGATTCATGTACACATTCTACATTGTGCATAAAGTATCTGCATTTTGCATCAAACTAAAAAGAGACTATAGAAGAAAACATAAGTGATGTACATACGGTACAATGCACAGTTTGAATACTCATAGACGACAGGCTGCTCCTATCCCTGCCGTAGTATTAATGAATATCCTTACGTTGTAAAACATACATCAATGTATACATGTATAAGATATACATATAGGCTAGTTGTATATTATAGAAGAAGGAAGAGAAGACGACGAAACGACAGAGAAGAGAAATTCACGTTTTTGGCCCAACTCTATAAATAAAAGTTTAAAAGGAGAGGGAGAGCGAGTAGAAAAGAGGCTAAAAAATACTCTCAATATTAAATGAAAGCTTTTTTGGGTGAGGACAACTATAAGAGTGTTTCCAAGTACATATAACTATAGTTAGAGAATATGCATGCCTAGTACATATTACATTACGTGTGCACTCACAATGTGTGATACAACACGGGGCATGGAAAGGAGCATGTGGAAGACTTTTACAGGTTAATTTTTTGCATTTTCTTCTACTATTTCTCTACACCTCCTTCTATACATTTTTTGGGGCTATATTTTTTGCCAATTTTTCTTTTCTTTCTCTCTCCTCCGAGTGACTTTATGCTTTTACCAAAGGTAAAAAGTCAAAAACAAAATTGGCATGGGGAATCTCGCATATTATACAGTTAGATTGGGAAATAAAAGACGAGTGTGAAGCATACAGTTAGAATTCCCCTACTCTTTTCATTTCCAGCTCCGTTTTCTCACTTTTATTCCTCAAAAAGACGAATAAATTACAATTTCATTGTGTCATGTTGTAGCTTGTCCTTGTTTTTTATTGTATAGTATAAGACATTGAATGAGGGGAGCAAAAACATACACGCATGGTAAAATCCAAAAATATAATACATAGTAGAGTAAAAAGTAAAAGTATACTAGTTGTATGTAAGGAAGATACCCTGGAGAATTTTTGAGGAATTAAAATTAGCGCTAATATATTTTTTTAGAACATAATTTGAATAGCCTGTTACCTTTATTATACTGTTTAAATCAAATTGTTGTATATTTTTATTGGTAGGGAATCAATAATTAGTTTTATTATAAGTATAATGTAACCATCAAATAGGGATAGGAGTTGCTATTGTGGAATTTTACCTATTGTTCCTTACCGCCTGCTTGTATTTTCTTTTTTTGCTATTTGTTCAATTTGTGTACTAGCACAAATTCGATTTATTTCAATAGGTATATTTCAACTCTCATGAGGGAGTGTTTGAAGCATTGAAGTTCCCACTGGTCACAAATTTGGATGCATGGTTGCTACAGATATTTATTATATTTTCCAGAGGTGTCTTGTGTCTTGTAACATAATATTATTATTAGACCATTTCCTACGAATATATGAGTATGTATTATGACACACATACTACACATAGGAAGTGAAAGCATGTTTATTTGGAAAAGGGCAGAAGTATCAATCCATAAAGTTACTTTATGCAAGCATACATTGTTTGTATACTGTATGAAAAACCACATAGCAGTCCGATTGATATAAACCCAAGTAACAATGTATTATATAATATATAGATAGAAAAAGAAAGGTACTATGTATTCTATACCTATTAATACTTGGCAACGTAAATATTATGTATGTTCGTATACTTCGTATGCATGTAGGACGAGGTAGAACATGGAACTTATATCAGTGAGTAGGTGACATGGCGTGCTTGTTTGCAATGCTGTACAGTGTGCACTGCAATATTAATATGTATCTTTGGTCTATGAATATCTTTAGACTAGTGGAAAGACACTGAACATGGCATTTGTACTATGGAACGAGCGGACAGGCGAGGGACGAAGGAACACCGGGAATCGGTGTCGGGGAAAGTAAAAGAATGTACATATGCATATATTATAGCATGTGTATATGTATTTGCAAAATATGTGGAGACAAAGGAGAGAGGAAGATTGTAAAGATATGTGTCGTCATGTTGGTCTTCATTGTCGCTTGTCTGTCTGTCTTTCTGTCTAGAAGATGACGATGATGATGAGTCTTGTTTTCTGCTACTTTCTGGTTGGTTGGTTGGATAGTTGTTGAAAAATCGGTTCATGTGCTCTGCGGGAAGTTGCAAAACTAAGAGAGATCATGTATATACTGTATACTGTATACTACTACTACTCTACTATGCACCTTGTATATGTAGGCATTTCTTTGCAGTTTTCACTTGACTCTGCACAAACACTTTGAATGGGAGTTTCAAGTATGTATGACTTGTTATTTGACTGAGTGAGTGAAGGCGAAATTGAGTTGGATTTGGATGTGATAGGGCGGCTGTGTAATAGGAAGCGAGACTGTTTCCGTTGTGCCTCTCTCTTTTCGGCATGATGCTCATGCTCAAAATCGCACAATGTACGAACACATATACACACGGGATAACGACACATCAATAGGACAGGGTGTATGTATGTATAAGCAAACCAACTCAAAACACAAGACAGAGGAGAAAGCAAAATAAAAAAATGGGCTTGAGTGAATCTTCCTGCGTATATGTAGAATATTATCGTGCTATCGCGTTTGAATCAGACCTATCCTCTATTCTCTATCTCGCTACTGATATTGCAATACAAAAACAAAATATAACAACCTCATTCTTGGGTTTCGGTTTTATTTTCTAAAAACTCTGTGTTGTCTGTATTTATGAAGTCTATGTGTATATTTTATGTATGTATGTATGCTGGATTCTTAAGAACCGGGCCTTTATTTGGACACATTTAAGTAATAGCAAACACAAACCTTTTATACACATACATACTATGCATCATGCACAGTACATGTGTGTGTGGTTGAGACTTTCCCAACTTTGAGACATAAAGTCACCATTATCATTTTCCCCACGTGACTTTCCCCCTTACATAATAGTGTAATATGCATTAAGACAAAGCTTTGTAGCCTTTACGATTGTTGAGGGGAATTCGCTTAGACTGGTGTATGGAGAGTTGAGTCATGCAATAATAAAAACTCAGACATTCAGGTTAACATCTCCATACAACAGAAGTCGTAAAGTCTTTTCACTCTCTCCTCTTTGTTTTTCCCGCTAATGTATGTAGTATGTAGTATGTAGGTATGGATGGATGTATATTATTGTATGTAAGATTTTCTCGTCTCAGTTTCTTTCCCGTTTGCGACGATTTCTCCATCTTTTTCGTTCGTTGTAAGTGCACATTTGCTGATGTTTGCAGTTAGGCGTCGTAATTTCTTCTAGACAAATAGGATAAAGTAGGTAGCTGCAACGTTTCGTGTGTTGAATGAATGCCAGTTGTATTTGTCTCGCAAGTGTCTCGCATCCAAGTAGCCACATTGATTACCTATTCGAGGGTTTATTCAGTACCGAGCCATTTCTTAAGCATTAAGATGTGTTTTTTTGACCACGGTTTTCGTAGAGGATGTAGGAGTAAAGGAAAGGGCATGTTTAGAATGTATAGACCAAGAAGTCATTGACCATAATTAAGGAAAAAATTCTTTATAAGAACCACATCTTATATAAACTTCCAGACTGCAAAGTTAAAAATTATTTCGACGATCTATAGCATTCTTCACCTGCATTTTTATGGTATTTCAGGCAGGGAGGTGGTTATATTATGACAGTTTAGCTGTGATTCACATCTAGAAAGATGACAATTTATTTGATGTTTTTATATTTTTTACGCTTTAAGTGATTTATGAAGTACGAGATATTGTAGTGGGAAACCTGGGATTCTGCAAAAAATTGCGTGGCTTGTGTGGCAAACTGTGTTACAAAGCAGAGTTCATCCTCAAGAAAAGTAGAAATTGTAAGCCATATTATTATGTACGCTTATGTACTATGGACATTGGACATACATGTGATCAAAGGAAATGGAACGTAGAGCTTCAATTTATTTAGCACTCATTTTTTGTAAAAGTTGTTGACCTTTGAGCCTTTCTGTGTGTCGGTATTGTGTGCACTGGCTGACCTTTCCATCTGGAAAATTGGGTTATTTAACCACATTATTTTCTATTGCCAGTCATTATTACAGGTTCTAGAGTTCTGAAAGATATATTTCCTCTTGCTCGTCCATCGTGAAAGTAGAAAGGGAAAGTCTTTGATTATTACCGTTGTATGTATTTATAAACCCATTCTGGGCCTGCTAAATTCACAATCAGACTTATATAATCTGTAGCCAAGATATTTTATTCGTTATCTAATCGAATCATTAGCAAAGGAAGTAGGAGAATGTGAGTCTCTCATTTATATGTATATGGATATCGTAAGTAATGTAGCACTTTATAGAATATAAAAACGACAAATAATATATTTCATACAAAACCTAACTTAGTATGTATGTAGTAAATAGCAAAATACAGACTAATAAGTGTAAAATATATGTATACACATGCATACACTTATACAGTTTAGAAAAAAGGAACAGAATAGCTGTGCTAATTGCAAGTAAAAACAGTCCGGTAGTGTTTTTTTTCTCATCTCTCTGGGTTGCTAATTTTAGGCCCTAACTAAATATATATTATACACCCTTGATATCTTCCTTGTCGCCTTCTAGTTTCTGATTTAGTTTTCATCATGTTACACTACGTTTGTTCCTTAGAGCATTTTGTTTGAACTATTTAAAAGTCTCGAGAGAACTTGGCAAAATCTCACTCAGCTCTCAGCTGGTAATGTAGCAGTCAAAGAATAATAATTTTGTTCAATCCAGATTGAGACAGATAGAAATGCGTGCGGAGTGTATGGTGTATAGTGTATAGTGTACACTGCATACATACTAGACGAGTTGAATTGAATACGAAATACGACACAGTGTCAAAGTGTTACATGTGCTTCTTTCGTTTCAGTGTTTTCCACATGTCCTTATGACTGACGTAATTGAAAGGTTTGTGAGTAGATTCATTGTGCGGCCGCCAGTGTGTGAATAGAGGGAAAGCATTCTTCTTAGGTATAAAAATAAACGTGGGTTAGTTTAGTTGTTGATGTGGTTGATTTTAGCAATGAGTTTTACTTTTTTTTCTATTTAGCAACCTCATATGTATAGTGTTTAGGACTCATTGAATTTGGAACCATGATTTATACAGTTCATCATGTCACATGTTAATTTGCTAATCATTATTATGCTACGAGAAATACTGTACATACCACAAATAATTTGGATAAGTTTCTGAATCTATTATATTGGAAATTGTAAGCTGCCAAATATAGAATATACGGTCTATATGTTATATAACCACGTTCATTCATAAATGAAAACATTACTCTAGTAAAAGGTAGCTTCATGCATAAATTATTATTATAGGAAGTATTTCGAATTTCTCTAGAACCTGAAATGCCATGCTTACTTTATTTATTTATAGTTTATAATTTAAAACGCGCCTAGTTGGAAAAGTTGCCGTGTACGTGTTCTAAGAGCTAAAAAATCACAATTATTAATGAATCATTATTTTCTTTTTATGTGAGTACATTCAATATAAATATCATGGATTGTGAATAAATAATTGTGACATTTATTGAATGGCAGCATGCGAAAGTCACGCACTGTCAGCAATGAGTTACAGGTAAAGGATTAAGCGAGTTATTTTACCTAATTCATATTTATTTCTATTTCTGTATAGTTAATAGTTAATGCTGAATGTGCTACAGTCGGTATTATACTGTTCGTGCAACCTTTGCATAAAATAAATGTACAACTAACAAATGGCTATGATAATAATTTTGTGTGCGTGTAATATTTGGAAATTAATGCATGAAGGGAAAATGAACAAGATAATATGTTTACAAGTGGCGCGTGTATTCTGATGATTTTTCTCGCTTGTGATTTATATAATACTATTCGTTTGGATAATGAGGTTGCATAAAGTCGATGAAACATATAAACGATTTGCGTTTTGATCATCACGGGTGGAATGTAATGAGAATCGGAAACACGTACATTTCAAATTCCTTTTTCAAGTTATTTTTGCTTGTATGTTGTTTGTCGAGTCATTTCATGAAATTGTAGTTTAGTCCCAAGTTCAAAGTTGGTTTTCTTTTTTCAACCCCATCTCATAATGTTATTGTACGTCAATCACTTGTGATAAAATGATGTTAAAATGCTTATTTGGCAATGAAATGTTCAAGATTGAATTTAAATGTTGATCCACTGAACCTCGAACCTGCAACATACAACGGCAAATCCTCTCACTGCTCTTGACCTTCTCTTTATCTCCTCCTTAACTTTTTGCATAGTAAAATCTGTAAAAGGCAGATGTCAACTGTCAACCTCTGAAATTATACATGCAGTCGCCAAACAAACGTCGAAATTTTGTGCCTTATTTTATCAGAGATGCGTTTGACTGGATAGGGCATTGTTATAGGATTTAGGGTTATGAGAATAAACGAAGCAAATTAAAGGAGAGTGATCGAATAGGATTATGTTAGGTAGGATACCTTTTTCAGCTCTGAATTTTTAGCTTCTGCATATGCCAAGTAGCTGACAATGCACACTCAGCAAGTGCACGGCTGGGATTTGCATGAAACCTATACCATTTTGTAGATCTCGATGAACCTGATCGAGTGGTATAGATCACCCATCCCCATAGGCAGACCCGAGGTCACAATTAAAGGTCAAACCTTAACGCTCAAACTCACTCAGCTCATATTGGAAAAAGTTGTGCATGTCTTTCAACCAGCTCCAATGGTGGAGTATGGAAGGTTGCAAACTTACTTTTTTGCTCACCTGAGTTCAAATCCAACAGAGACCAACGAATAAATGCTAGTTTTTTACTTTTTTGATCTTTTTTAAACACTTTTTGTCCCTTTTACTCATATTATCATTACTTGCATTAATTTTTTTACTATAATACAACTACAAACTTACATAAAAGTACTTTTTTAAAGTATTTGGAGCTTTTCAAAAGCTTTTGAACTTGTTTTATAATGTTAAAATTTAATTTCAACAAGTAAAAAGTAGATAAATAA
>JAQIVE010002142.1:0-21174 GCA_034698285.1 Sminthurinus bimaculatus | reverse complement strand
TTAATTTGAATATGCGACGTTTAAATTCAAATTTGGCGCCAAAATAATTAGAATGGACATACCAGCGCCATCTACCGAATGCTTCTAAATCTAATGTCAAGTCCAAGAGTGCTTTAGTTCTATGACTCCTCAACAGATGGCGGTACTTGCTTGGCGGGAAATTTAAAATCTTTAAAACTAGCGCCATCTACCAGATACGACACTTTATTCAAAAAAATACGGACTGGCACATACACATTTAAAAGACAGTCACGAAGTGGCTGGCCTCACTGCAAACGGGTAGGCGTCGCGTAGCGGCGCGGGTTTTACTAGTTTCCATATATTTATGGAAATCATCCATTCTGAAAACGCATTTTTTTGAATAAAAAAATTTTTTTTACTAATTGTCCATACGATTTGGCATTTGGATTGCTGAGATACCTGTCTGTTCTCCAAATATGAACTTCTCAGTTAATTTTGAAAGTAAGCTTGTTGTTAACTACATGAGTGAATGAGAAATCGACGACTCGCTGCAGGAAAATCCAAATTACATGGATTTTCAATAAGAAACCTGTAATAATAATACCAGGTTTGAAATTTTGATGAAATTTGAGGTATAAATTATATTACCCACTTAACCCGAGACAAGCCACCGCAATTTATTTCAAAGAGTGCACAGTCATCGTTGAAAACAATCGCGACGAAAAAATTTTTTTCTATGGTAATAGTGAAATTTTCATTCAAGCGGGAATATTGATTTTACTTTTGCCCGATATAAAACTCAATACGCCCGCCATGGAGTTTGTTTACATAAAATTATAACACGGGGAGGTTGTTTATTTTATTTTTTTTCTCTGGAACTACTAAACGAAAAAAATCGAGAGTAGGCTTAAATTAAAGGTCTCAGGTCACTGAGTATGCCTGATTTTTATTAACCAGCCAAGTTAACTCCTTGTATGAAAAATATGCGTCACCTACATTTGTAGGGTACGGTGGTTTTTCCCGGGTTAAGTATAGCAAAAAATGAGAAAAAGTGGAGTTTCTTTGTGGTTCCACAGTATGTACCAGCTATATTCTAGGACTTTTTTCCTACCGTAGAAAAATATCGATAAAGATATTTATTGTGGAACGACAAAGAAATTCCACATTTTCTCATTCACCTAACCATACTATGACATATGACAAACCTCATTCCAGCTTTGTATTTCTTGCAGTACTTCGACGCCACTTATGACATTTGATCGGATGTTGTCACAAACAACCAAGCAGAAGCTGTTCTGTAAATTTTTTCGGAGATTCAGCAGAGCAAATGTCATGAGTGGCGTCGAAGTACTGCAAGGAATGCAAAGTGAGAATGAGTTGTGTTATGGTATGGGGAAAGGTTAATGAGAAAATATGGAAATAGTTGGTTCAAAGATTATGTATCAGCTAAATTCGAGGAATATTTTCCTACCCTAGAAAAATTACTGGTCAAATAATCTGTTGAGGTTTCCACACATCTTGGTCAAAAATTCTTAAAATTTTAATCAAATTTTGGTGAGATTTAGATGAATTGTGATAGTAGCTCGTTAGTAACTTCTGAGACCGGCAGAGCTGAGGTGAAACAAAAATGTGTCTTTTTGCCCTGGACTGCCCTATTCCTAGATTACAATGTGAGTCCAAAATTAGACTTGAAATGTTATAAAGGCTGTCAAATAAATAAAGACTACTTATAATTAGCATCAAAAGTCATTACTGCATCAACTTGTTGGTAAATTCTCTCTCTCTCTCCATGACAATGTCCTCCGCCTAAAAAACGTGTGTATGCATACGTGAGGTTCTCCCCTTGCAGGAGGAGCAAATGTTGATTGCCGATAAAAAATAATGTCAACAGTCGATACTAGTCACCACATGTTGCATATACATATGATGAATAAATATTATTATTATTATGACATTGTAGGTTTATTTTTGCACGCGTCATTTTTTTACCTAATAGTTGCATACTACAATATTTCCCTGGGCTATCGTTTCTCGCTAGAGAAAAAAGGGAGAAACAGCATCGGATGACGGGGGACAAAGTCCAAGACGTCGGCCCAAGAGAGAAAAAATGCTCCTTGCAAATAAATATTAAATGTATGTGGAATCCCTCTATGGACAACAAAGTCATGTGATGATGCAACAAACGATCCTTTACTCTCTCTTTCACCCAAGCACAAGCGCAGGACATTATGAATGGGAGACAATTAGTGGATGACAATCTGGAGATTTTTTAGGGCAATTAAAACAGTATAAAAGAGGATGGACCACAAAATCTTTGTTCAGTCTCACCGAGGCAGCAGTTCTTCATTCTTCATCCATCTTGTACAGATCTTTCGCCTTCTGTGCCCTACTTTTTCATTTCACTCTTCAGTCCAATTTTTTTACCTTGTCCCCATTTCGTTTTTCATTTTCGAGTAGGTACACATACATAATAAAAATAAATAGAGAACTTCAAAATGAAGCTCAACATATTTTTGCTGACGACACTCCTCGTGGTTCTAACGATAAGTTCCAACATGGCCGCCGCGGCAACGTTGAAACGCCAGACCTCGAAATCAAAATTGAGAGCAGATGAAGACATCACGGTGGTCAGCACAACTTTGGGACAAGTCAGGGGTCAGATTTTTGAGTCCAGAGGGGGTCACAAGTATGTCGGGTTTTTGGGCATTCCATTTGCCGAAAAACCGGAGAGATTTGAGGTTAAATTTTGGACCATTTTGATACTTTTTTGACCGAAAACAGAATTTTTGTTTTTTCTTTCATTATAAATCGTAAAGTTTGTTTTTAAGCCAAAAATTTTTAAAGGATTTAATTTTTAAATGTGTTTTTACTTTAATTTAGGTGGCAGAGCCGAAAAAACCATGGACAGGAGTCAGAGATGCCGTTCAGCCAGGTGAAAAATGTCCCCAGATTTATCTCCCAGCCGCAGCTGTTATCGGATCCGAGGATTGTTTATTCGTCAACGTTTTCTACCCGCATCCAGATGTAATTGAAAAATAATTTTCGTTACCATTTTAAAAAGTTCAATAAAAAATTGTTCCGTGTATTATTTTTTACTGGTGATAAAAAATGGTGATTTTAATTTTTTTCTGATGTAAAAAACGGGTTTGATTATTTTTTAGCGGTGTACAAATGACACAAAGCTCCCCGTTTTAACTTTGATCCACGGTGGTGCTTTCGTCGAGGGTTCTGGTGACCTGTACGAGCCAAAATACCTGTTGGATGAGTGTATCGTCTACGTCACCTTTAACTATCGGCTTGGAGCTCTTGGTAGGTTCAAAATTATGGTTCAAAAATTATTTCTGAATTTTGAGGCAAAGCTTTCAATAATTGAAAAAGAAACATTTTTTTCATGAATCCTCCTGAATCCGACAGCTCTTGTTAGAAAATTATGGAGATTTTTTATATTTGAAGACAATTTTGAAATATAAAACAATTCAAAAATGTTCAACTTTTTTCTTTGTTTTTTTAGGTTTTCTGACGACTGGTGACGGAGTGATTTCTGGAAATATTGGTTAGTAAAACTAAAAATAAAAAATTTTGCTTATTTCCAAACGGCTGAAATTAATTCCTTTGAATACGTATTACGTATTGAAAAAAGCTCTTAGAAAATGTTGCATTTCATTCTGGAAATAATATCTATTTTCTGTATCTAAACTTTAGGACTGAAAGATCAGCTTTTGGCCATGCGCTGGATCAAGGCAAACGCTGAAAATTTTCGAGGAGACTCCAACTTGATTACACTGATGGGATTTAGTGCTGGAGCGGGATCTGTTTCTTCCCACATTTCCTCCCCTCAATCAAGAGGTTTGCATGAAAAAAAAACATTTCTTTGGGAATTTAAAATTCTAAAAAATGAAGCAACTTTTTACAAAATTTTGGAACATGGTTTCGATTCCAGGTTTGTTCCAACGAGCCATCGTCATGTCTGGATCTGGAGAAGCTCCTTGGTCCGTTGTAAAAACTCCTTGCAAGAGGGCGAACATTCTTGGAAATATTCTCAACTGCTCCACCGAGTCGACCACCGAGCTAAAAAGATGTCTTAAAACGGCCGATTTGACTACTCTTGTTATGAATCAGGAGGCTCAAAAGGTATGTTTAAGGGATTAAAATTTTTTAAGCAACCTTTTTTCAAGGAAAAAAACATTTATAAATAAAATTCAAATTACTTTGGAAAATGTCAAACATTTCCATTTTTGCAGTGAAATCTGAAATATTTGTTGGATTTTTTGTTTTTGAAACATAGAAATGGGTGCAGGGCTTCATGGAAATTATCTATGGACCTGTTTTGGAGCAAGAAGTTGAGAATGCGGATAGTCTCCCGGAAAATCATCGTCCCTTTCAAACTCAACATCCAAACTTGTCCCTCCGAAGCGGCAATTTCAGCCGTGTCCCACTAATGATTGGTGCCACTAAAGACGAAGGTATGTACTGTGATACTGTGAAACCAGTGAAAAATTTTACTTTTTCTCTTTAATCGTGACCTAACACGTCTCATTCTCGCTCCGCAATCTTTGAAGCATTTCGACGCCACTCATCACATTTGCAGTGATGTCCATGCGCATGACATAGAAGTCGCGCTGGTTTGAATGATTTTCGGATATCACAGCAAATGCAATGAGCGGCATTGAAATACTGCCAAGATTATAGAGCGAGATTGAGATGTTATATGTGGCCATGTAACAGAGAAAAAGTGCAATGTGATTCAATTCAATATCTGATTCCACAGTATGTAAATAGATAAACAACTGTTTTCTAATTTAAATTTTAAAAAACAAAAAACGAAAACTTTTTTCAAAATGTTTAAACATTTAATTTCCGTTCCAGGTCACCTGCTTCAGGCTGGAGGTAAAACGACGTTTAATTAACTAACATTCAAAAATTTTGCATTTTATCGAATTAACTGTTGGAAATTACCAAAAAACGAAAAGCATGTCATAAAATAATTTTTAAATCATTATAAATTGTAGCAATCATCCAAAATCACCAAGCCATCCAGGACCTCAACGACGACTGGAATCGATATTCTCCCATCACTTTCTACTACGACGAACTTGGTCTGAATAAAACCGAGTCGGACAAATTGTCTGAAAAGATCCGGGCATTTTATTTTGGCAACAAGCGGATTGGAAATGAAACCTATCAAGAACTTGTCAACTTGTGCTCCGATCGATTCTTCAACCAAGGAGTTTTCCTGGAGGCCGACCTTCACTCAAAGTATGCTCCAGTTTTCCCCTACGTTTTTACCTACCAAGGCCCCTTCAGTTATGCTCAAATCGTACTGGGATTCCAAAAGCCAGGTACATGGTACATACTTATAGAAACAGCAAAAATTGTATCTTGATCTTCAAATCTATTCAAAGTATTGAAATTAGGAGGTTGGAGTGAATTTTTTGTGACACTATCAAGATTTAAATTTAACTGTCTGTATTTTGATTTTGTGTGTCTACAGTTGTCACCCATTTAGACGATACTCAATACCTGTTTAAGGTTGCGTTCGTTCCGGAACAGGCACCAGGTTCCGAAGCCGAGAAAGTCTCCCAAAACTTGGTCAAACTTTACACTTCTTTTGCCAAAAATGGGTAAGAGTTTCGTGCCTAAAAACAAATGTATGTATTTAATTTTGTGGTACTATTATTCTCCAATAATTCTTTTAAATAAAATTTCCAGAGAGCCCAGCACCTTTGGAATCAATGAAGTTGAGTGGAAACCTCATAACTCAAACGGTCCTCGAGTTACCTTCAAGATTGACATGCCACCCGAGAACATTATCAACTACTTGGAGCCAAGAAAACAATTTTGGGAAGAGATCCAAGCCGGATTTGCAGTTCCATCCTAAATTTTGAAGATCTTTGAGCTTTGAGCTTTAACCCATAAAAGCATCTCTTTATTCGCCCTTCTTCTTTACAGTATATGTACTTACAGTATTTAAATATGTATTGGACTTGAATGACCGAGAGGCTGATCATTCCTGAAAAATACGAATAGATAGAAAATGTTTAAATAAAATTACCTGTAACACATTTCAGTATACTTAAATACCACGTAACACATACATATTTGTAATCTCTAATACAAGCAGTTGTGCCTAAAGCCTAAATGTTATACAATAAAAACAGAAAAAATACAAAGAATTTATCGTTTTATGTTTGCTTGATTCATACTTTGTTAACTCAGAACTCGGAACCTCAACAAAACTTAGATTTATATGCATTCACAATATAAAATTCATACATCCGGGCATGGAAACTGGGAACTACTGCGAATACTTATGGAAAATTGTCATTAGATACTAACGATTATTATAATTTATAATGGTATTTCTTCAGTAAGTTTAAAAACAATTTTGAAAAACTACAGGTTCATTAGGAACTTGTGAAAGTTGGACGCCGTTTGTGACTTGTGGCTATGTTTGAACCTTCGAATGCTCTCGACATCAACTAAAATTGCATAAGTTTTTTATTGTAGGAGGTCAAGTTCTACAAAATGGTGTAGATTTCATATTTCATACAAATCCCAGCCGAGCTCTTGTTGACTGTTGAAAATGAGTTTATACATAGTTTATATTTACCCTGTTCCCAATATATACGAAATATATGTACATATGTCATGTTAAAATATTAAAGCAATGAAAGTTAATGGATAATGATGCATAATATATTTTAAGTCAAGTTGAGATTTGGGAAAAAATGTTAAAAATTTGTGAGAGAAAGTTTGTTATGCTTTTATACATTATACATACATTATACATTAGTTGCTACGTGTGCGAGACACCCTTGTAGAATCAAGGGGCCAGCTTAAAATTTTATTCCTTATGTATGTACATACATACTACTACTACTGCTACTACTACTACACTTTTTACTTGTCACTCTTTTTTTTGTTTTTTAGGGGAAATCCACAATAATTTATATTTATTTAAGTGCAGTTACAAAATGTTATTGTGAATTAGTATTTATTGGCCAATAAATCAGACACTTGAAATAGCTGTCAGTGTTAAAAAGTACTTTCAAAATGCAATCAATATCGTTCTTCAAACTTATATTAGCTCCGCGACTTTACCGAATTTACCAAAGAGCTGCTCAAAATGTAAGTCCAATAGTCCAATAATAATACCGAATAGAATACCAAATTAAACAACACTAGTTTATAAGCTTGTTTGTTCTTTATATAACTATTGCAGGTAGTTTATATATTTCATTACTAATGTTCTGCAACTAAAAAATGCAATGTATTATGCTATTTGATTAAATCATTTTAACTCTGGAGACTCTCAGGAAAAAGAATACCGGAAGATATCCTGTTTTGTCCATTCTCAAAGTCCCAAGACAACAGATTTACATTTAATTGAAGTCCGGTTTAACCTCTTTACTCTTTACTTAATCCTTTTGATTTTTACTTTTGACTTTAGGGAGAACAGTACAGCCCAAATTTCGCAGAACGATGGGGGGATTTCGGTGTAAGACTTTTTTAAATTTTGTCTAATAAAAAAATGTAAAATCTGACACCAATTTACATACAATTTACAATGATTATTAACATTGGGTTCATGTTCTTGTGTTCTTTCTTATTTACAGGTTAGCTACCTATTTCCGGTTGGAACTATTTATTGTATGTGGCAAAGAAAATTAAACTATCTTATTTATTTGGGGATATTGATTGCTTCCTCGTACATGGTAAGAATTCAAAATATCATCTTACATTTTAAGATATCGAATTCAGTATGCTAAATAACTAAAGGAATACATTCATGGCATTAAAAGCTTAAACTGCAATGTTTTCCCACTATACATGATATCACAATATATGTACTTCTGATGTTTTTAATATATTCAGCTCCGTGCAGCTGGGAGAGCCGTCAATCCAACTTACCTGTCGTTCTGTGAGTGCCAACTTTAATATGATTCTTAAATTATTCTTAAATGTTGATTAGTAAAATTCATAATTCATGAATCATACGTTTTTTATTTTGGATTTTGTTTTTTATTGTAAAGGTGAACTAAATAACAATGCATTTTTTAATAGTACAAATGCTTCAACGAGCCAAACAGTCATTTAATACCGAGAATGCAGAAATTTTACGGATGTATGGTACGTTGAAATCATATTATCAAGTCCTAAGAAAATCGCTTTTTTTAAACTTCTTTTTAATGCCATTTCCAAATACTAATCCAGTCAAAATGTACCATCACCTTAAAAATGACTATCAGACTTTGGTCAGAAACCTGTAAATTATTTCTGTTCCTCTCATGTTAGCATAACTAAATATGTAGTTATCATTCATCATTATAACTTTGAAACTTTTACAGACTTTGAGTTTACAAGCTGGCCAGTTCAATTCAAGTCAACAACGCTTAGTGACTTTGCAAAAGAGTGTCGTCTTAATAAAACAGGATTTTCCTATTTGACACCCAGTTGGGTTATTGGGTGGCTCGTTGCTCACACGTTTGGTATACGTTTAATCTATCCTGGATTGCTGTTCGGGCCTATTATTCGTGCTCCTCTTGAGGTATTATTTCAGCTTTGCATTAATCCTAATAAATTGTAAACGATATTTTTCCCCTCGTTTATGTGTACACAGCTTGATGATGCATATGCAAGCTTCACGTTTCCAAGTAATTTATTTTGTATTTTGGTATTTCAGGAAGGGCGTGCTAAATATGTGCTTGAACGAAATGGAAAACGGAGCCGAGTACAAGCCGCTGATGGAAATACGCTTGATACGATGTTCTTTGATCGAAGAAGGTAACATAAAAAATTAAATGTGGAGAAACTTTTTAATAGCTTAATATTGACATGGTAGAAAAGAAACTAGAAGTATTGTATATTTGCTGATTTTTAGCGAATCTAATGACAATGGTCAAATCTTGGTAATATGCTGTGAGGGAAACGCAGGGTTGTAAGTGAAAAATAAAACATTACTTTTGAATATATATATATGCTCTGTATATGTATAGAAGTTATGCTGTAATTTTGTACCATGATTCATAATTTAGTTGTTGGTTGTTGGTAACGAAAATTTTATTTTGTATTTTTTAGCTATGAAATCGGAATGATCGCAACACCTATTGATCTTGGCTATTCTATCCTTGGCTGGAACCATCCTGGATTTGCAGGATCAACAGTGAGTCCTTAATATATTTCGTATATCTATTCAGCCTTCCATAATAACGAAAAATATTAGTCAACAAAATTAAAATAAATTGTGCCATCAAAATTTTAGGGTGTTCCATATCCGGAAGCTGAGTTAAATGCAGCTGAAGCTGTTTTTGAATACGCAACAAAGGTCTTGGAATTTCGCGAAAGCAACATTTTATTATATGGCTGGAGTATTGGAGGATTTCCCGCAACTTACCTTGCAAAGAGTCACCAAAACATTAAAGGCCTTGTGAGTACATTAAGGATTAATCAACCAAAAACATTAGCCGTTTTTCCATTTTCTTTCTGTTATTATCAATCATGAAATTATAAAAATATTATGCACACCATATCCACTCTTTTGTCTTCAAGCGTAGATGACAAAAGAGAAGGGAGCTTACGCGTGAAACACGTTCTTTTTAACAACCTGAGCACTACCTAAGCCCCTTAGCTTTTGAACCCTCACCCTACTTTCACCCCGACCCTTTTACTTTACTTTTTTACTTGCTGGTTTTTTCCGAGAAAAACCAGCAAGGCTTCCCTAACCAATACACACCAATACTAAAATAAGTAAATAACTAAAATATACGGTTTTTTACCTGCTATTTATTTTATATTACAGATGTTAGATGCCACGTTTGATGATATTCTGCCCCTTGCCATACCTCGAATGCCCCTACTATTAAGCCCAATCGGTAATGACATGATTTAGGAATCCCATAATATTCAATATTCTATTGTATAACCGAATTTCTGAATCGTAGAGCATAATTTTGTATTATGTTATTTGTACATTTCATTTTTATACTGTCGTAAAGTAATATTGTATCGTAAATCGTAAATATTTTGACAATAAGGAATTTGGTGTGAATTTATAGTAAAAACAACAATCCGGCAACACGTAAACTTAAATATCAGTGAGCTACTAAGTGAATATAAGGGGCCCGTACGTCTAATCCGGTAATTAATCACTTAACTAGACAAATGCCATTTCACAATATTTTTTGCCGTAATAAATAATAAATAAAAAATCGATAAATCGATTTTGATAACGTGTGCGTGTGACACTCAAACTTCACTCAAAAATACACGTGTACACGCAACTTATCCAAGATGCTTAAATGTTTCATTTCTATAAAATTGCAGTATATAATATGTATCTACGTAGTATCTACGGAGTGGCGGCGTATAATATGTATAATGTATAACTTATGTTCTATGTTTAATACATGTTTTTTGCTTCTGTCCTTTTACGATTTCATGTGGATGCCGATCAACAGCCGAACTGATGATGAAATAATTAGGTAAAATTAATTGCCATTGAATAAACCTACATTTTAATACATCGCCATTTAAACCTAATTCCAACCATCATGATATGTATTTATGTTTTATGTTAAAGACACGTGTGTTCTACATATTTGAATATTATTTGTACTATTTATCCACAGTGATCCTCCAGGAGTCTTACAAAACAACCGGGGAAATAGCTTACTTGCTGATCTCGTGCGAAGTCGCTATCCTGAACTTTTTGTGAACAGCCCAGAAAGTGAAAAAGCCCTCAAAGACTGGCTTTCAAGATCCCATGCTCGTGGTAATTAATTACTTGGTTACTTTGTATGTGCTTATAATTTTAAATGATTGGATTAGAATATGAAGGAAGGCGGAATAGTAACATGAATCATAAATGGATAATGTGTAATGAAACAACCTCCTGTTGCCTCCGATTCCTCATGCAAGAATATTTTGTTTTATTTTTCGTATGTAGAAGCAGCAGCTGCGGTCGCTTCTTTATTTAGTCAGCTAAGCATTCCTAGCGACCTAAGTGCTCTATCACCAGCAGAGAAAGTTCAATTAGTCACACAAATTGTAAGTAAAGCACAACAAACGTTTATTTTGTAATTGACTCTTTATTGATTATTTTCATGGGCTTTCAAAAAAAGGTTTCGCAGATATTTTAAATTTTAAATAAATTTTAATTAATCAACAGGCGGATAAATTCTTAACGGATTACAAATCGACTCATTGCACCCCTCTTGCACCGTCTCTCTTCCGTATGCCATGGGTAGACGGAAGTCAGTCCAATCGTAATGTCCTCGATCAAGCCTCGAAAAAAGCGGCGTAGTAGTAAAGGAATATTAACAAATGGAAAGTTACATAATTAATTTTAAGTTTAGTAATAAAAAAATAAATAATATTACGAGGTGGTCCCTCAAGTCGTACATAATATTTAATATAATATCTTGTTTTGAGTCGTGCATTTAAAAAATGTGATGCTGTTGTATGTATATCGTACGAAGATAGATTTAAAACGCGAGGCGTGTTTATTTCGTTTGTATTGTTAATTTCGTAATGATTCGAATGAATGTTATTGTTGCATGTATGTATGTGAGATGTAATTATGTCAAAACTAAAATGTATGTTCAAATAATTCCTATCAAAAACAAACAAATAATACAAAAAATATTATTTATGTCTAAAAATATTGGTCAAGTAAACTGTAAAGGCGACTTAAGTTACTTGATAAAACCTTTTCTAGTTCACTCACCCTGCTCAGATTTCAAGTTACATAAATGAATAAATTATGAAGAAGTAATAAAAATATTATCAAAAATTGCCAAACGTTTTGAAAGAAGTCGTATTTAGCAGCATCATTTACCATTTCCAAACTAATTTGTTACGACTACAAGCTAGAATGCTGTTTAATTTTGAAGTGTGTGTATACTTACATACTTATTGCTCATTATTTACTTATGACTTATATGTTGTACCTATATTAAAAACCCGTATCATTGTTTTTAATTTATAACTCCATGTTGACTGTATCCATAATTTTATACTCAAGTTTTAAACAAGGTTGATAATTTGCTACCAGAATTTTATAATAATATTATTGATTTATTTATTTGCTTATAACGCGTAATAAAAACGTATTTGAGCTTATTATTTTATGACAGTATTTTTAAGTTTAAAGTAGATCATACTCATCGTTACATTTAGAAATAAAAAAATAAAAGACGAAAGGTTTCGCAACAAAGCGCATAAGTACCTAGAGTCTTAAAATTTACAATAATTATTATTGGTTACACTTCTTTTGAATATTTGCTACAGGTTAACTTATAAAGTTAAAGAGCACGCACTTTATGATAATAATACAATAATTTAAAGAGTAGAGGAAGATTTTTTTGTAGAAAGAAGAAAGTAAACTTTAAAATCAACATAAATACATACAATAAAAATTCAGAATCTCTTTATCTAATCTTCTATTCGCTTACATTTTTTTGAATTTTAAAGGTTACTTCCTTTTTTTAGAAAATATAAATACTTGCTCGGTAATCCTGGGAATCCGCTGAAATTACGGTAATTGTCGTAAGCCTAAACACTTTTTATTTATCTCGTGATGTCGCAGACTGCCCGCACTTATGAAACTCGCACTGCACTCATGACAAGTATAAGGACGTTCATCCGTGTGTCGCCGTTCATGAATTGTGCGGGGGCCAACTTGCTGGAATGTTTTAGGACAGTATCGACACTTGTAGGGTCTCTCTCCTACATAATACATAATAAAAAAATATATATCGTGCAAATAATTCTATTCCCTTCCATTTTGGCTCTTAACTGAGAAAAGATGATTATTTTTACTTCTATTTAATATGGATACGACAGAATGATCAAGTATTTGAAAAGTTTACCTGTGTGAACCCTATGATGACAAGTCAAATGAGACCGAGATTTGAAGCGCTTGGAGCAATACATACAGACGTGCTTTCTCTCTACCGAGTCATCGGAGCCAAGCTTCCTTTTAGATTGGCCTGATGGCAGAGTGGACTTCCGTTTGTTCTTTAGCTTGTCTTTCAATCTGCTTGTGGTCGCTTGCCCTACTGACGATGAGTCTAGAATAAAATAAGAAAGGAAATAAAATACATAGGTTAACTATACAGCCTTCTAAAATCGCTACTCACTTGAAATAAAAAATACTAAATAGATTTACATTTTATTAAAATTTCAAACAGTTAAGAATGTTGGCAAAAGCCGATAACATTACTAAAAAAGAAAAACAAGTAGACTCACGATGAGTATCCGCGGTTCTCACAGCCTCATGATGCAGGTAAATATGAGAGATCATATCATCATGAAATTTTTCAACAGCACTGCAACTTATACAGGAGAAAGATTCGTCGCCCTCATCATCAGCCTCAATTTGGACATAGGCAAAATTACCCACGTGAAAAATTCGCTCTTGTTTAATACTTATGGGGTCATCATAGACATTGTTGCTTGTGGTGTCAAAAGTTCCTGGAATTTCCATTTCTTGTTCTTCTTCTACAATTTGCGAAGAATTCCCCTCTGAAAACGATATTTCTGGGTTTGGATTTGAACTTGAACTAGAACTTGACTGAGCGTGAGTCGTCCCTGCAAAAACGACAACGCCACGAGACCTTTGACTATTAATTTCCGGTCCGATTGCCGATTTTAGGGGTGGAGAACTTGTACTTTCATTTTCCTCTATTGTGTTGTCACTTGACGTTGATGATGACTTGCTATTAGCGTAGATCATGAGAGCCTTTGAAAAATCATTATTGCTGGTCTCTTCAATCTTGCTTTTTTCCTTACAGCCTGAAATGACACAAAAACAAATTATTTTGAATTTGATAAGTATGCTCAATGTTACATTGTATGATTATTAATGTACGATGATAAAATAATTTGTTCTTACATTTTGCAATTTCTTGTCTCAGTTGATGAATTTGTCGATTTATGGAGTCATCACAAATGACTTGATAACTGTTAGTATTTTTAAATTTGCTGTATTTGCTCTTGGAGTGTTTATTATTAGTAAGATTAGTACTTGGAAGATGAACGATTTTATCCGAAATTTTGGTCTTGATGACCTGAACCTTGTGAAGACAAGACTGGAGTTGATCGTGACAGATCAAGAGGGAAGCGACATCATTTCTACAGTTGGTACAAAAGGGCAATTCCTTGACTTGATTGTAATGATTCAATATCCCCTGTTGGGACATTGTCACATTTAAATAGGAACAAAAGACACTCCACATCCGATTCAGAAGATTGGAAAACCCTTCGTCACTCACTTTTGAGCTTGAATTTGATTCGCACTCAAAATCCAAACTGCATATTATACAAACTGACTGGATTATTCTTTTCATTGTTAACTTGTTTAATCCTGAAGTCTAAAGAAACAAGTACATGCCAATAACTATAATAAAGAAAGACAAACAAGATATCTATTCTAGATTTTCAGACATGTGTATTAGCTTTTACTTTCTTTGTAAATTGTAAATAAATAAACAAAACAATGTTGATGACGAATGACAAGCTGACGAGTCACAAGCCTTTAATACCGTATTCAATATAAAATTCACTTGATTATTTCAGAATAATTACACTAACTGACTTTATAATGGAGCCAACAGTATAAATACGACTAGTATGTAGTTGACACAGAGGTCTTGGCCTGGCTAAACCTTAACTTTTATGGCGAATTTTAATTTTTGTTTTGACATTTTTTGACAAAAATATTTTGTCAAAAGTCAAAAATGTTTTCCATTTTCTGAAAAAAATTCAAAGCAAATTTCTTCGCTCCTGAGATCAAGGATGAGTATTGTTTGCATTTACATGACTGTTAAGCATAATATTGATTGTTGAATTGTTGAAGGGGCAAATTCTCATCATGTCGTCTCAAGTTTCCTAATTATTTAATAACCATCTTAGAACGATAAACTGTCATTAAAATCTATGTAAATACGGAAAGATAATGATGGACCCTTTTCCGCTCCGGCAATGCTATAATGTGCAAATGACAAATTAATGGATGATATATCTGTACATTTCCAATACTTTTACTTAAGTACTTACATAAACTGTCGTTAATTTGACTAGTCGAAAAATTTTAAAATAAATAAGAGGACCTTTCCCCTTTCTTACCCTTTTCATACTTCAGTTTAGTAATAATTACTCACTATACCTTTTACTATACCTTACCCATATACACACATTCTTCCGTCCCTTTCGCCAAAGCAAAGGAAAATCCTTCCCAAAATAGGTAGTATGTATCTCCATAAGTACGAGTACCATATACAGTTCAAGAGTAGGTACACTTAAACCTTAAACGTCCTTCAACTACTATTTACCTTATTTAATCTTGATTCTCTCCCCCCTCTCTCACTCTCTCTCTATCTCTTTCTCTCTCGTTATTGATATTTTTCAATCCTCAGACAGTGTCCAGTTGTTAGCTTTATTAAGTTTCTGTAAGAAAACAAGTTGCAAGTATCCGACAATTTAGATACATTTTGCATATTTAATTTAAACTTAATAAAGTTAACGACCAATTTTCAAAGGACCAAATTTAAGGACAATGGTGGGCATCGACATTGACTCGGACAGTCCAATTAATCTCGTAAGTCGTCGTTTTTTTACTTGTTTACTCATTTTGCTATATTTTTTTTGACGATAAATAAGTAATTCTGAATACCTAATAACTAATAATACTCTATCATTATCATCCGTTTTATGCTTACATCATAAATGCGACTGTTAATTAATTGTGGAATATTAAAATTTTGTATGTATAGTGTAAAGCGTGCGTGGTTTGTGGAACCCGGAAAAACGTCCATACTTGTCCCACCTGTGTATCAGTCTTTTATTGTGACGATCCTCAACATGAGAAGGAGGATTGGGAATCCCATTTGGCCTTTTGTAGTCCCTACAAAATTATTCACGGAGACGTTTGGCTGGCCGCTAGAGATCTGCCTCAGGGTCTCATCATTTTTGTCGACACCACGGCGGGGTCCATACTAAATGGAGAGTAAGTAAAAATTACAGAAAAATAATTAATATGCGAAAACACAAAAAGTTAAATAAAAGTAAAACTAATTCTATACAAGAAGAAGTACTTTAAATACATAAATAATATTACGAACAATGTTTTAATTTCTTGCTTTAGCTCCAGGATGAAAGTCAAAGATCGTACGAGGAAAATAATGTCCCGGAAATTTCCCTACACTCATTCTTGTCTCCCAAACTGCCGGGTTGACATTTTTCCCAAGCAGGAGGAAGAACCTGCTCCAAAACCACCACCACAACAATTGAAGCCACAACGACAGCCAAAATTACGGAGAACTCAGAACCAGACTCAAAACCAAAACCTGGGTCAGGGTCTGCTTCAAGTTCAACGGCCAACCGTGGGCACCATTGTTGTCCGCACCATTCTGCCTATTCGACAGGGGGACAAGCTAACCGTGGAGAACCACGGGAGTCGGGACAGTGACATGAGCATCCACTATCGACGACTGCTGATGCTGGACATGGAGGTGCACTATGCTGATGTCTGCTCTTGTGAAACTCGGTGTAGCGACCGCACTGAAAATGGAAGCCTCACCTCCGCCTTGACCTGCTCAAAATGCTTTGACACTTGGTCAACTGGAAATGGAAATTCTCAGAATGGAGACGAGAATTCTAATTCAAGGTCTGACCCCACTTTGACCCCTTCTTCGTCGTTTGATGGTTACTTTTTACCCCGCAACCCCCTCGACTTCCGGCCCAACTCCCCCTGGCAATGCATCTCTTGTGGCGAAGTTCAAACCGCGATTAAGTGCATGGCCCGAGTCAAGAGTGTGTACGACAATTTTCTGCCAATTTGGCCGGTAAAGCTGATGAACCTCAACTTGGGCTTCCAGGAGCATTTGCTGGATCAACTGGAGAAGGATCCAATTATTGTGGGACGATATGGTCTGCATCCTAATCACTGGATTATTGTTCAAGCCTATCGATTTTTATTGTACAAGCAAACTGTCAATGTGGAGACGGACCCGATCCGGGGGATTATTCTTGATGGGGAAACGAATCTTTTGATGGAGGAGCTGACCCCAGGTCAACTGGATAGGCTGGAGACGTGTGTTCGACGCCGAGAGTTTCTCCTGAGGGTAAATGGAAAGAGGTCACCTGGGTGGACCAAAGCCAGAGGTCAGTGGAACAATTTTCCATTTTAAATGCATTTTATTTGAAAACTTGAAAATATTCCTCAAACAAACTTTTGATTTCAAAATTGGGGATTTTTGGAAAACACTTTGTGAAAACTGTCGATTTTTAGCTGGAAATGTTTTCTAATTTCAAACCATCGTTTTTCTACGTAGGGAAGAACCTGTGGTACTTGTGGCTTGGAAAGTTCATCTTGGCAAATCAAAAGTTCCGACCTCCGCAGCCACCCAAAGATGGGCGCAGTATGACCCGTGACCCGAACCTGGATGTAGATCTGGACCAACTTGAGTCTGCTTTAAAGGGTACGAAAGAAGCTTTAGATCTCTTGAAAGAAGCGGCGGAAATTCGGAGGTTTGAGTTTAATCCGTTGGACCCGAAATCCACGGAGCAGTTTAACATCCACGTGGCCATTGACCTTCAAAAAACGGGCAACTGGATCAAATCACTCGAGAAAATGATGGACATACGAATACAATCAGCGCCATCTCTTAAGATAACTTCAAATGGCCAAAGTGTCCATCTTTGATTTATTGTCCTTACTAACTTTTGTGATTTTGCAGTCTATATTTTTGATTTTTCTTATGGTTTTTACAAACTTTGTTTTCTTAATTTTAATTTGAAATGACGTTGATTAAGTTGCACTTAATTTTAAAATTTTTCCTACTTTTTTCTTCAATCATGGTAAAAAACAAATAATTGCAAAGTGTGCATACATTTGCACGAAAAAATAAAATTTATTTGACCTTTCTGAAATAATTTTTGATGTATAATATATTATCAATATATTACTTCATTTTATTGACAATTTCAAAATGTCGTGTCTTAAAAAGCAATTAGGC
The DNA here is from genome assembly GCA_034698285.1 of Sminthurinus bimaculatus. Taxonomy (NCBI): domain Eukaryota; kingdom Metazoa; phylum Arthropoda; class Collembola; order Symphypleona; family Katiannidae; genus Sminthurinus; species Sminthurinus bimaculatus. The sequence continues at coordinate 3,196 of JAQIVE010002142.1, read as the reverse complement.
AGTTTATCGTTACGTTGCAAACAATGTTGAAGATGATGAGCGGCGCGTATTTCTCAATGCGAAAAGCGTCACCGATGGTCGCCGCAAAAAATCGGAGTGACCTCATCCGCCTCTGTACATATTTTCTTTCATCCCTACCTAAATTAGGGAGCGGATATTGAAAGGAAAGTAAACAATTCTTTGAGTTTTCGATAAGTTTCCCAGGAAAGTAGAAGACGGCCATTTCGACAAAGGTAAAAGAGATGCACCACGTTGACGGAATAACGTTTCCAACGACGCTTAGCTGACTGTGATATTTTACAACCGTGTAAATATTCAGAATGTGATTTGGAAGAAGGCACAAAAGCAGGGATGGCCAGGCAACTTTCGAAAGACAGCAGGAGGAAATTCGATGCAGAATAGCCAATTTTTCGAACGCCCGGAGATGACAGAGACTTGTTGAAAAATCGGAGGGCTGTCCTGTTTGAAAGCTGTAAAAACAACGGCAAAATTTTCAGTTCGATGATACTTTTCTTAAAATTCTTGACGTTTGAAACGGTGTTTTAACTACCTACCTGATGATTTTCATCCATAAATTCATGTTTTGAGTAAAGACGATGAAATGAAACAACCAGTAGAAAATGAAAAAGGAAATAATCCCCGAGACCTTGTACATTTCAAGAATCCAGAAAATAAATAGTGACAATTTATTTTTAGTGGGAAAACTAGAATAAAGATACTGATCTTGATACGTGTGAAACAGAAAGAAGGCTCCAGAACCAAAAATGTTCCATATCATCCAAGGAAAAACGAAATGCAAATATTTGCCCATTTGGTCAGTTTTCTGAACTGTTTTGTGTATGGGTAAAATACCTGCAAGGTAAACAACAAGAAAATGCTATATAAAATTTTGACAACTAATAATTTCGGATGCAATTTACTATATCTCATAAAAACTACTTTACTCTACTTCATGAAATATTCGAACTTTTTCCAAAATGAATGAACAGTTTTACGTTCTTGAGTTTTAACCACAAGAAGTAAATTTTTTAAAAATAAATGCAAAGCTCTCACATGTTAAATCGTTGTCAACTTTAAGCAGTTGATTCAAATACGTGATCATGAGGCCCGTATTACAGAGGAGGTCCAATTTAGCGAGGACTGTAGCAAAATCTGAAAAGAAATACATCAAATTGAAAGCACTGTCGCTCTTCGTCACGAAATCGTCCCTCACGTATCGTTGAATGATACCGTAAATTTGATGAGAAACACAAATTATATGATACAGTGCATCAGAATACACAAAGGATAACCGTAATTTGGATTTTGACATGATAAACCGATTTTCAATCATATTCCAATAAAATGGAAGGTGGCCGAGATCGTGGAAAACATTTACAACTTGCTCGAATTTGACGACAACTCTTGTGGATAACATTTCGAATATAGACGTACGACTTAAATAATGTTTTACGTTCAAACCTGATGTTTTTGTCTATTGAACTTCAACCATTTTACAAAATACTAGTTGATGGTTAACGCAATATCGTTGGTATTTTTTTAAAGTTATAAGTCTAAAATAATTAACTAGTTGTGCTGCTTTCACTATGATTTGCATAAAGACATTTGCGAAAAAATTGGTTTTACATACTGGGCTAATAGTCGTATCAAATGATATGCGAGTTGAGTTGTCTCGTTTGTCATTTAGAAAAACGTTAAATGTACTCGAGTATTACGAAGAGTTAATCTAAATACCGGGAATATTTATTCCCAAATAATTATCTGTCATTATATCGGCCATTAATGCCATCACCGACACAGTTAATAGAGCGACGACACAATAAAATATCATAAATTTTTTTTTTGTGTTTACACATTCCAGCATTTATTTATTTCCCAATTTAATTTATTTCCTAATACATATTTAGGGGAAGGATCCCTTAGAAAAAAATCTTGTCAAAAACTTTTATGAAATTTTGGCACGATTTTGAAGTTTTTTTTCAAAATCAAATTTTAATCAACTTTTGATGAGATTTTGATGAAATATCAAGAAAATCTCATCAAAAATTCCAAATCTTGTCAAATCCCAATTTTCAAATCCTATCGAATCTCATGAATTTTTCATGAGATTCGATAGGATTTTTTTAGCCAAAGCCATGATTTATTGAGAATTTTAAATTTTTAACTTAAAAAACTATGAGGGAGTTTATAGTTATATTGCACACAATGTTAAAGATGATCAGTGGCGCGTGTTTCTCTATGAGAAAAGCGTCACCAATGGTCACGGCAAAAAATCGGAGTGACCTCACTCGTCTCTTCACGTACTTTCTGTTCTCCACAATCAAGTAAGGGAACGAATACTGAAATGACAGTAAACAGGTTTTGGAGTTTTCAATGAGCTTCCCAGGGAAATAGAAGACGGCCATTTCGATAAATACAAACAAGACAGACCAGGATGAAAAAATGATGTTTCCAAGAACACCTAGCTGACTGTGGTATTTGGTTACCGAGTAAATATCAAGCACGTGATTTGGTAGAACACACAAAAGCAAAGATGGCCAGGCGAGTTTCGACAGACAGCACGTTGAAATTCGATGCAGAATAGCCAATCTTTCGAAGGCCCGGAGTTGACGGAGACTTGTTGAAAAATCCGACGGTTGCCCTTTCTGAAAGCTGCAAAAACGGCGACCAATTTTTCAGTTTCGTGATATTTTTCGTTTAAATTTGTTGAATTTTACAAAAGGGGTTTTACTTACCTAATAACTTTCATCCATAAATTCATGTTTTGAGTAAAAACGATGAAATGGAACAACCAGTAGAAAATGAAGTACGCGAAAATCCCCAAGACCTTGAACGTTTCAAGAATCCAGAAAACTAACAGTGTAAATTTATTTTTAATGGGGAATTTGGAATAAAGATACTGATCTTGATGAGTGTGAAACAGAAAAAAGGTCCCGGAAGAAACAACATTCCATGTCACCCAAGGAAAAATCAAGTTCAAATATTTTCCCGTTTTGTCCATTTTTTGAGCCTTTTTGTGAATTGGTAAAAGATCTGCAAGGACAACAACACGAAAATATTGAAACTTTGAAGAAAAACGTTCTCGGAAAATTAAAGCCCTAAATTTTAATCCTGAAGAACGAAATTGTTTTCTTTCTTATTTTATAATTGATAAGTAAAAAACTCTTACCTGTCAAATCACTGTTGACTTTTAACA